>JAUTDX010002968.1:0-66557 GCA_030844895.1 Ambrosia x helenae
TATAGTTCATTTTGCACATATATATCATTTTCACATAAGTGACTAGCCGGATAGCGTAACTCATAAGATTACTCCAAACACCGAAAGTTGTAGTCAGCAAAAGAAAAAGAAAAGAAAATGTATTTGTAGTTTCTTTTTATTAAAATCAATATTTAAGACTAGGTATAGTTAGATATTAAACGGATATGTATTATTTTAGAAGTAATAAACTTCAAAAGATTATTCTAAAACTTAAATATACAGTTTTGTTGAAGGCGGTGAATCATTATTGACTATATGACATCTTTTGCTTATCTTACGAATTGGCCATGACGATGAATCAGTGACGTCGTGGAGGAAGTGTGTGGAGTAAATACCAATGAAAAAATAAAAACAATAAAAACAATATTAGTAGAGTAAATATATAAATAGATAAAGATGGAATAAATCTATAATTTGGGCATAATGAAAAAAATATAAATGTCACGTTTTTTTAGGTGTGTATATATTGTAGGCGACGACTTTTTTGTTGGCATCAACCCTTTAAAAAGGATATACTACTTTAGAACTAGATAAAATACCAATTGGAATTTGTAATTTAGAAAAGATTTATCGCAATCATTATTATTACCATCATGTCTCCATTTGCAACATTGAGAGAACTGCCCGCTAAAGAGAAAGGTTATCGTGCAGTAAGAAGTAAAGGTCAAAAACTCTCAACTAAAGGGTTCAAACCCCAATATTATGGAATTTAGATGAAGTAGAAATGAGTGTGCTTCGATGTTTAAAATAAAGAAAGTTTAAGAACGTTGCAAAGTTACATAATAATAAATGATTTTAATTGGTATTTAATATTCAAACATAAGGTCATGCGTATAACTCCAATCTTTAATTCCACCTAAATACCACATTCTTCATTTTGTCTCTTTTCACACTAGCTCACTTTAAGGAAATGGTTTAAAGCCCCTTAACCCTACCTCATCCCCTTAACTTTCTCTCTTTTATGTCATGTTAAGGCCTTGGGGTATACTTTAACCCTCTTTAACTCCACATAGGTTACACATCACTCACTTTTCCTTATTTCACCCCACCTCACGTCAAGAAATGGTTTAACTCTTTTAACTCCATCTAACATTATTCTTTTAATGATTTCTAATTTAAAAAAAGGAAACAAAAATAATTAAAATCTCTTGACACCTTGTTAAGATATAACCCTTTTAACCCCACTTAACACAAGAGGGAGTGGTGTATAACGTCGGTTAACACGCCATGTCACCGTCAACGCCCTAAATGTTAGAGTACACCCCATGGCCTAACATATTAACTTAGTGCCAATTTAATACCCCTTAACATGAGAAGGGAGTGGCTTACAATGAAAGTTAAAATGTCACGTCACCGTTAACACACTTGGTGTGAAGGTACACCCCATGGCCTAAGAGGAAGGACTCCACAACCTCTTAACCCTTTGTCGTTTGTCATTTTTTTATTTAAGAATAGATCGAGTAAGACTTTATTATGGAAGGAGTGGAGTGATTTCCCTTTGTATAAGATGCATTTATTTTTGTGATCCCCTCGTCTTGAGGTGGTGCATGTTGTGTTAATGAAAGTAAAATTAAAAAAAAAACCTCTAACCCTTGTTTAGTTTCTTGAATATTACAAGTAGGTATTAATCCCAGTTATTAAATGGGCGGTGTTTCTAGCGGTATTCGGATGACTTTCTTTTGGGAAAGTCGACAATGGAGTCTCATTCGTGACAAAATGTCATGCTCGATACAGGGTTTGACCACAGAGTGGCCTTCAGGCTGTTGATTTCCCCTGAAATTGATTACGCACCACGTCACCAACGCTGTTTGCGATCGAAAGTATAGGTGACATTTCACCGAGTGGCGGCGAATGTTAGAAATTCAAAAGAAAAAAGGTATTAAGCTCACTTTGTATAGGTATGATAATAATTAGCATTTAGTGCGGAGATGATAGAATTTGTTGTAGTTGATGTAACAAACCATTAAATCATGTCTTTAGGGACCTCTTATTTATTTGTAGTTTATGTTTTTTTTTATCGGTACACACTTTCTTTATTTCTATTCTTAAATTTACATATGTATCCACTATGAGGCTTGAACCTTCAATCATTTGTAAGTAACATCTTTTCTACAAACCTTGATATTGCTAGAAGTCTAGAATACATGCCCTTAGGTGTTTGTAAATGTAATTACATGATTGTGAAACGTCATCACTCACGGGTTAAGTCTTGCACGTTATTTAGTACTCAGCGAGATAATAAGTACGCATCTACCAACATTGACAACGGTGAACTTTCGGTACTTGTTGTATGTGTTTAATTAGATGTATCAAAGAGTCCCATGAGTACATCTAGTGGAAGTTTCATTTTGCTATTCTAAATCCTTCACTTAACGTACATGTATCTAACAACAATGCTACTTAAAACATGTAAATATGCATAGAAAACTCCTTTACTCCTTTTCCATTGTCTTTTCCCTTTTCTTTCAAATACCATATTTAACAAAAATTAGAAACATATATATAAAAAAAAGTTAATTATTTAGGGTGAAGGAGGTGTAAACGAGGAAACTCTATCGGGTACTTCAACTTCACGCCTTCATACACCTTGGTAGTGGAATCGGGTTCAACAACCCTAAAAAGAACATTAAAAAACAATTAAAATCGGGTTCTAGTTCATCAGGTAAATCAGAAACACCACTACAATTAAATCGGGCAATTTTAGCTTGCAACGGGCAATTAAATCGGGTTCTAGTTCATCAGGTAAATCAGAAACACCACTACAGGTAGCTTTCGGTCTCCCCTCCAACTTTAAAATTGTTTTTTTTATACACTAAACTCGAGTTTAACTCTTTCTCATGCTTTTCCATTTTTTTATTTAAAAACAATAAAAAAAGAAAGCGTGTTCAAAAATGTGGAAGGAAGATTCAAATCAAACGCTCACGGGATTCACGGCACCATCCCACATTTATCTCGTGCACAATTACTCCTCAACCCAACTCTTTTTTCTATTCTTATTCTATCCTATTTATTATTAATAATCCATTCTCCTCCCAAAACACTCTGAATCATTTCAACTCTCAATCTCTTTCTCTCAATCAATCAAACCTACTCAATAGCTTCCCTAAATCTTTACAATAATCATGTCAGAATCATCAGTTATTCATGAAATAGATTTCTTTCGCCTCAAAGAAGAGTCAGAAGAATCATATCCAAAAAAGCTTTCTCCTCGTCGAAGTACGTTTAAATATTTAATCTGCACTTATTAAATCAATTTCTTTAAATAATCCAATTTCTTAATTCTGCAGATATCCAAGACGTGATATCTAAGATCAATCCTGAGCTTCTAAAGCCCGCGGTCGCCTCAGCATTTGCAAACAACCGTTTCGTTGGAAACAAATCATATGCATCTCATCCGCCCGTTCAAACTCTTCCAGTTTATAATCATGAGTGTAGTAGCGTTAACACGCCTACAACTGCTGTTCCTTTGACGATCATTTACAATGGAGTCGTTACGGTTTTTGATGTTTCTCCTAGTCACGCGGATAACATAATGAAACTTGCTGATAATGTGAATCCGGTTTCTAAACCTGTTGCTGAATCGACGGTTGTTGTGAAGCATGAAAGCAATCAAAATCCGTCTATTGGTGGAGTACTCAATAAAGGTACGCGATGCAAATTTGTTTAACAAACTTATAAATTACATTTTTATGTGTTAAAAACTTAATACATATTATATATAGTACCGATCCTTAATATTATTTTGTTCATCAAGCTTAGATCTACCATTGTCAAGGAAGAAATCATTGAAGAGGTTTTTAGAGAAGCGTAAAGAAAGGTTTGTAATCGATATGAATATTGATTTCATTTCATTATATTTCTTACGATCTGAAAACAAGTTTTATATATTATAAGTTATAACAATATTATTTACCTTTTTTTTGCAGACAAGTGTCAATATCTCCATACGCTAATTCACAAGGAAACGCGTCTTTGCATTAAACAACACATATCGAGAAGACGAAGACGAAGATATTATTATTAGATATATAATAACTTATAAACATGACTAATTTTGATTTTAATATCTTTTTCATTACTTTACTGAAAAAAGGGGTTGGTGGTATATTGGAGGAGGCGTGGAGTTAGGCCGGTTTCAGAAAAGTATTTTTTTTTTTTTAATTTGTAGTTGGACTTTTTGATGGTCAACATAAGCTACGTATGACCAAGTTGATTTGTTTATTATGGCCAATTAATGCTCTTATTTTGACCAGTTCATATACGTAAACGTGACAATTTATATTTAAGGTTTGTGTATTTTTTTTTTAATTTTCGTTTGTTTTTAATTATTTGATGCAGCTCATATGTGCTTGTTTGTTCAAAAGCTAGATTATGTTGTATTGTTGTTTCATTTTCCATGTATACACCTATTAGATTGTTTGAGTCTGGGATCGATAAAGTTTTATTAAGTGGTTTATATTTTTAGAATTTAGTATTTCTTACATGTTAATACGTAAATTGTGCACCATCAAGCTAATTTATTCATATATACAATTTGATTTTATATCATTTACCTACACATAACAGATTATATAAATAAATGAACAATTAAACTAATATGTTCGTATATATATATTTTTTCAAAAGTTAGGAGAGAGGAGTTAAAAAAAATAGTAACGATTACATTTATACAAATTTATATTATCATTTAAAAAGAATAATTAGAAAACTTAATGTGTTGTAGTCATGTAGATCACTCCCATCCATATATATGGTTGTAATAGAAATTCATAACCCGCATGTATGCCGTGTTCTTGTTAGAAAAACTGTAAATTGGACCTGCAGTTGCGGCTGGACACAACCCACAACACCATAACCTCCACCACCACCTTAGGTCCGACATTCGGGACCAATGCCACATACACGTACCCCAGCGACGCGAATGCTCTAAGTTGTATGTGTTGTCCAATGTGCATACATTCCCTACAATGTTTTTTTAGGAGGTTGTTCATTTGAGTATTTGACAACCACAAAAATGCAAAATTCTTGATAGCGCGTTGTCCATACATAATACATTCCATATAAAGTTTTAACAATCATGATAGGATATACATACAAAACATTATCGACTCCATGAAGAATATATTCTTTTAGATAGATTGGGAATATTTAATCTTCACCAGACTATAGAGCAACGTGTTTCTATTACTATGATTTATGAATCTTCCAAGGCGATAAGGGTCTTTTTGTAAATACTTGGTCAAATACAATGTTTTTAGGTCAAACGTCTTTTAGTGTCAACATCTTAAACCTTTGCAAGTTGCAACTTGATTACAGTAGGTGTCTTTGCTTGAAATATTTGTCCACTGGCTTCAGTTGTGTTTTACTATGTTTGGACCAGCAAATTGATTGAGATATAGTTGCACCAAACAGAGTTATTCATGTTTGACTTTTGCTACAATCCTTAATTAGTCTTATATGGTTGATCCACAGACCGAATCGTTTTGGCCTGAGCCCACCGGTGCCAACAGCCAAGTAATGGCTGGCGTGGCTTCCTTTTTGCTGCACTAAGGGGCGTGAAGAGGTGGGCACTGGGCGCCATCATGATAACGCCCAAAGGAAAGGGTGGGTAGAGCCAACGTACGTGGATGGTGGTGGTGCCACCGGCGTTAATTCACAACGACCCGCCTAAGGATATTAAATTTAGATATTGGATGTATCTTAAACTCAAAGTTTCAAGTGGGTCTACACCCCCCCCCCCCCCCCCATTCCACGTTGGTAGTTTTCGTTGTATGACGATTTGTGGACCTATGGTGGGTCAAAGTGGATCTATACTCTTAGCAAATGTTTAATACGAGATTTGAGGCGAAAATGTATCATTTTTCATCCTTAGGACAAATTTTGACCTAGAGCTTCTCCTATCCATCCATCCATAAAGAACATCAATCCGTAATATCAACTAAAGCGCGAGATTGAAGATTCTCACTTCTTATTGCTACTCACCTGGACACTTTTTTTTTCATTCTTCACCACGAACCATTGTCGTCCATCCCAAGCCCCAACCCCTAAAGGCCACCATTACTCAACCAAGATCGAATAATGTAATATTTTAACATGTGATTGTTCAATTAATAGTCATATACTCAAATGTTCCATTATGGAATTTCCATCTGTAATCTCTCGTAATCAAATCAAGGTTTTGCTACCTTGATTTGGTTACTTGAAGATGCTCATTACCACCCGGACTAGGATTTTATGGTTTGATGTTGTATTGATTCATAACCACTTTAAATATTGTTTTTTTTTTTTGTTATAAGGCATGTAAATTGTTCTCCATTATTGTGTAATCTTTTCAAGGTGTTGGAGACATTATAATGAACTCCATGACCTGTTTGATTGCACCACTAGTTTGGTTTAGTTAAGGATAAGTCGTAAGACGGTCAATTTGGTAGATCATAATCTGTGCCGAAGGCTTAACTAATAGACTTTAGGTTAAGTATATGTAGCATAATTGAAAGTTTTTGATAAATAATTGCAAATGCTTTGTCCAAACCCAAAAAACACAAGTTATCACTTTCATTATCACCAGTTACATACCAAACAATCATTTTGCTTTCAAGTTAACGACTCTGAGCACAACCCCATCTTAATCTTCATCGTTGTCTTCGTCTTCATCTGTTCCATTGACTTATCAGACGTTGTCATGGAGTTAGGGTGGCCGGTATATCAAGTTCTCCATCTCTCTAGGTCCCCGATGAAAGCAGAAGGTGTGACTGTGGGAAAATCCATCCGAATCACCTCTTTGGTGGTTTGTGCTTTGGTTTTAACCTCCCAACAACCTTGACCATCCGAATCACCTCTTTGGTGGTTTGTGCTTTGGTCCGCCATTGGCAATACATGACATTCTTGACACTAGAACTCTTTCCTTTGAAACTAAATACTCCGTTATTCCTAATAGGATAATCGGAGCTCTACCAAATCCTCTCAAGACTATCACTCGAAGTCTTGCCAAACGCACTCAAATGTGAGTTCATACTTGTCCCCTTTTCCGTTTTATCACTATTTGGGACTCAACATGCATTCTATCAAAAATCACACTAAAATCACTATGTGAATCTTTTAATCACATAAACTCAATCTATCAATCATGCTTATATGTTATGTCATGCTATATGTCAAAAACTAGATACAAATGCCTTAGCATAACTCAATAACTATGCAAGCCTACCTTAACATGTATAGCGCTATAGGAATATCACGCCGCCCATTTTGTGGGTCATTGTTAAGTAACATAATCGGCCTTTTCACTTTGGTGATAGGATATGCTAATGGTAATCCATGGTTTGAGTATGCCTTTTGTATGTTGCATGTGCATATAAACTAGCAAACTATAACATGAAGATTCGAGTTAAACATTCTTTATACTATGTATGTAAACCTAAACTAGTATACTCATGAATGCTTTATTCTTGACAGATATTTTATATATGTTGTAGTGAATGCTTGATAAGATGACCTAAGAACTTAATTAGGATTGGACTTAGAAACGCACTATTTTAATTTTGTTGTTATGTTGTTGTAATTTCCATTTCTATGAACAAGATGTACCCCTTTTGATTAGGTTATGAAAACAAATTATTTAATATTATATTGCCACAATTTAGTGTCATGATGTCTTTAAACAATCTATCACGAGTCGCGCCTCGATGTGTATTCTGCCATCGGTTAGGGTGTGACGATGATATAACATAGAAATTAATGTACTACAATATGAGAAAACAACAATTTTAATCCCGTGAATAATAATGAAAATGTATATTAAAAAGAAAATATACGTTTGCATGAGGAGCAAAGCAGAAGCAACCATTGCATGGTGTGATTGAAGTGGTCGTCTTGAAGGTGTTGGTTTTTTTTGGAAATGACTAGTTTTAACCTATTATTCTCTGGATGAAAATAGAATTTCTATTTATTGGTTTTAACATGATTAGTGACTTGCCTAGACATGATTAATGAAATACATGAACACATTGTGTTTTTTTCCCTGTATGAACAAAAACCCACTAACAAAAGTCATTTTTTTTCGTTTTTTTATAGCACTATGGTAGTTGTTGGAAATATAATAAAATGCTTATTAATTTGGTGCAATTTTTTTATTAAAAAAAATCTCGCATACATATGTTATTAACGTTTAAAAATTTGGTTTGGGGGGGGGGGGCATGAAAGATAAATAGACTTTTGGAGGAAAATAGGGGGAAGTAAGTCATCACCTAATGCCATGTGTTAGAGCGTTCACATCCATCCCCTGTGCTCATCGATCACATTACACTAAAAATCACCACATTTCTCTCTCATTTTCAACATAATAATAATTTTTTATACTTTTATCATTATCTTTTTCTCTCTTATCCACTCACACCACTTTCAAAAAACATTAAAAATAAATAGGGAACGGTGCCCCCAAATATATAGATAAATAGTAACATTTTATCTCTTCACCACTCACAACCCCTCGAAATCACTTTTTAAAATATAGAGAATACACTCACAAAATTTTTGTAGACAGGTTGCGAATGCTCTTACTCTAGGGGTGTGATGCCTAACCTAATGCAATGTGTCACTCAAGAGGTGAGATGCCCTAATCTAATATATATTTCACACATCATGCTTTCACTTATTACATATATAGATGTAATCAGAACTTATCAAGGGTTATCTTGTCAATATTCATAACTTGGTGTTTAGAGTATAACTTTTGAGTTTTTGACCTTGAAAACTTTAGCCATCCATCCATTACTCACTTTTGGTTGGACCTATGCAAAACAACACCAAAATTTAAATATGCATTGGCCATTGGTGGTCTTTTGTATTATTACCCTAAAAGTAATGTTGCATATTATATATTTTAACATAAAGCTGTACATGTTATGTTTTATATACTTATATGGTACAAGTTAAAAATATAATAATTGTGTGATACCACTTGTGATGATAAAGTATATGACTATATGTTATGATTTATTTACTTGCGCGAATCATGTGCAATTCCAATTGTAGCTTCTACCATGTGAACGCAGTTGGCAAACCATTATTAGTTTACCTTTTAATCTTTTCGGTCTTAACTACATTAAGACGGTTATGTGTTGATCCGATTAAATAAGGTTGATTTTTGTAGTAGCCTAATTATGTGTATTTAGTTAACTCGTTGGGGGTTTAACAATGCATATAACATAAAAAAGAATTAACCAGTGTTTTCAGAACTGGACCGGACCGACCGGTCGAACCGGGAACCGGTGGTTGGATCGGTCTGGGTCAAAGGTTGAACCGGACATGCATTGACCCGGTGGTTGGACCGGGAAACCGGCCGGTCGTACCGGGCAAAAAAGGGGTCAGACCAGAAATTTTATAATTTTTTGATTTTTTTTTATATTTTTTGCTGTTTCTTTGAACCGGTCGGACCGGTGACCCGGTGGGAGGTCCAGTTTGACGTCCGGTCCAAGTCTGAAAACATTGCAATTAACTTTTTTTTTTTTTAACAAATTAACACCTATTACCGTCTACATTATGATCTTCAACTGCATTTAGGGCCTGTTTGGTAGCCTCTTAATGAGGCTCTGAATCATTCAGCTTTGAATGGTTTAGCATTCAGACTGTTTGTTTCAACATAAAAAAAGCTCTGAGTGGAATGATTAAAAGTTGAATCATTCAGACATCTTAAATGATTTAACACTTAATCAACCAAATAGCCTCTTAGAGTTCTTTGTAATAATTTTTTTGGCATGAAAACTATATATGTTAGAAATAGCTCTATTAATATACACAAATGTAAGTCGTTTATATTTTCCCCTGCTTTTATTGGAGTTTTTTTTTTAATCAACATTGGTAACATTAGACGGGAAGCCATCCCAGGTTTTGCCAAAGCTTCGGCAGGTACTTTTATAAGACCTTTCTCTAAATGTACACCCTCCCTTTGTCACCTCAGTTATTCCATATGGTATATGGATATGTATAGATATGATATGGCATACAACATACAGTTCTTGAAAAACCCTAGTACACGGGCATATACACCTTGTATACGGGCACATACTATCAAATGCATGGTCCTATGCCCGTATACCGTCAAATCACATCACATCAATTGGGTGGTAGGGGTTGGATTGATTAGTAAAGCAGGGGATGTTCGTTTAGAAGACCCCCTTTGAGTATTTACTTATGAAGTTGTTTTTATCTAAAAAGAGCCCAAAGAATTGGCAAAAAAAGGAAATGGTCAAACTTGAAAGTTGCCCAAAGTCAAATTTAAGAATACCTCTTAATTGTGTATGTTTTAAAATTAAGATATAGTGATAGACATCACGTAAGAACTCACCGTGCCCTGAGCCCCTTGACCATATTAAAAGGTGGCCACTTTCAACCTGAACCAGGTTGATTTGTTATCCGACCTGTAAAACTAATTGTTCTTTTTCTTGTAGGAATGGGTATCATCTATTGTTGTGACACCCAAGACAAATCCCACATCGGTCGTGACCAGGAGAGATTATTGGTTCATATGTAAGCCAATGTCTTTTAAATCACCAACGCGTTTTGGGGCTTAATGTTAGTGGATGAAAGGAGAACTCCACAGTTAAGCGTGCTCAATTGGGAGTAGTACTAGGATGGGGGACCTCCTGGGAAGTCTCCCCTGGGTGACCAAAAACAAATTCGTGAGCTTCCTAGATGGGCAACGAATCAGGGGCAAAATAGACAATATTGGTGGTGAGAGGGGCCGGATGTTACAGATGGTATCAAAGCCACTCCTGTGCCATTCGGGATGGTGGGTCAAACCTCATAAGTGATGATGAGACTCTAACAGGGGGTGAATGTGACACCCTAGGCAAATCCACATTGACCGTGGTCAGGAGAGATCCTTGGTTCATATGTAATCCAATGCCTCTTAAATCACAAACGCGTTTTTGGGGCTTAATGTTAGTGGATGAGAGGGGAACTCCACAGTTAAACATGCTCAGGTGGGAGTATTACTAGGATGGGCAACGCATGGGGGGCAAAGTGGACAATATTGATGGTGAGAGAGGCTGATGTTAAAGTTGTTGCAAATTGCCACCTATGGATACCTTTCCAATTTCTCTAACTTCTATTTGTTCCTCAGCAGTTTCAGGTTTTTATTTCGATGTGATCAAACATTTGTGCAATAAACATCAATTGGTTTACGATTATTATTGTTTTAAATAAGTGTTACTTCTATTAATGTTACTTCCTGCATTTTGATTTACAGGTTCTTGCAGCTAACTTTATTGCATTGGTGTGGAATGTTATATTGTCGTATAAAGCTCATAAAGTAGTTGCAACACAGGTGCGTGCAATATTTCTAAGTATCGTTTAATATTATATTTTTCAACCCCAAGATGCTCCCGGTGTATAATCTAGTTAAAAAATATACAATTCTACTAAAGGAAAATTGTCGGATGTCATATGTCAAGCAGTTGTTAGTTGCTACATTTTTTGGCTATCACTATTGGGTATATAATCCTAACCCTATGTGAAAGTACACACACGAATGTGCAATAGATACATGTGGATAAACGAAAATCATAATGAGACAACACATATTTTTTTGAGATGTGTGAAACATAATGTCATCAATTTGAGGGGGGGGGGGGGGGGGGGGGTTAGGTAGTTTTGCATCGGCGTCAACGGGGAACTCGAAGCCAAGGAGACAAGCGGCGCGAGGAGGAACCTTCAATGCTTAAATGGTGCTTAAAGTCTTGCAACCTATTTCATTGTTACCATACTTTTCTTGAGAACCTTACAGTACATTTGTCTAATTTCACCCATCCATTTATGCATAGAGAAAACCATTAGATTCACACTCGATTTGATTAGAGAATCTGAAGCCTTACCTAATTGAATCAAACACCTACATTCAACAAATTATGCCAAAACACAAGCAATCTCATTGTGTAGGATGGACCGAATATAAAAGAGCCAACATAGTCCTTTAGGTATCAATCAAAAAATTTATAAAAGAAAAACAAGACACATTCTTCTTTTTATTGATTGTTTAGATAACTCTTTATGATGCAAATAACGAAATTAATTTTTTAATCAGAATATCTTTCATTCCATGATAAAAAGACAAACGGGCGACAAGCTACGCCGCAACCCTGCTACCAAATAACAAAACCCATCTTACTGAAACAAATTGCGTATCATAAAAAAATTAAAAATCTATAGACTATTTTAATTTTAACAAGATTACATATTAAGATAAAATTATACATACTATGAAAGAAGGAACACTTCTACAGTTTCAAATTGTGATTGGTTTGGAACGGCGACGACACCTATTGATGCCATTATTTTAGAGTAAACCGCCCAAAAAATGGGCCACACAACCGCCCAAAAAAGGGGCCCAAAAATGTATTAAACCCGCCCAAAAATTGTTGCCCAAGCCCAGAAACATTATGCCTCTTACTTACTTTCATTTTGCTTTCAATATGATTTATTTTTGCTTTGTGAGAAACTTTGAAACATCACAAAAACCACCAGCCTATATCGGAAAATTGTGGGCTCAATAAAAGGCAACCCAAGTGTTGTAATCTTAAGGCTGGTCTGGAACTTAATGGCCCGCGAGTATTTTTGTGAAGCCCACACGAGAATAACAATCACCTTAATGTTATCTTTAATGTCCACCAAACCCTCAACAACATTGCACCTAACATGTATGCACAACAGCTACGCCCGCGACGAAGCGTAAGCCAACTAACACCTGGTTGAAGTTATGTTTGCTTTACAATTGCTTTCTTACCCAACAAGTTACAACCAACGAAACGTGTTTTAACTTCTAAAGGGTTTAAAACGCAAAAGATGTAAAGCCAAGGGACCGGTAATAAAACTTAAAACAAAGACATAATGTTCCACGATGCGGCACAGAGCCCCCCTAAGATTCAACCGCTGACGTGTACGGTCAAGATCTTCCATATGTTTCCAGCTTAGATCTGATAGGACGACGATACACCCCGCTTTTCGTTCCTTTTAATTTCTTCCCTTCTCGTCGCTCTCTCTCTGCTCTCGATCTACTCTCTCTACGCCGCCCGATCTTCATTTTTTTCATATTAATATTAATCTCACATCCATTGCAAAACATATTATTATTATTATTATTCAATCTAGGTTTTGGTTTTCGAATTCGATGATAAAAAGATTTTGATTGATAACTAATTTCCAAATCGCACCACATTTTAGGGCTCGAAAATATATCAAACCCTAGCATTCCAATTCAAATTCGTCACGTATTTTCCGCATCTTTTGTTTACATCATTCATTCTTCGATAACGATTGTCGTAATATCAATTGTAATCCGATTCGAATCTATCGCTATTATTATTATTGTTAAAAGGATAATAATTAATGGGTAAGGATATAATAGTGTCTCTAGATGTAGAGGAAGGTGAGATATCTGATTCTGCTTCTGTTGAAGAGATCAGTGCAGAGGTTTTTTCTGCTAAAACACCGGTTGAAGAATCGAAACAGCAGCAACAACAGCAACAGCAACAACAGTCTCAGCAGATTTGGACGATGCAGGATCTAATGAAGTATCAGAAGAAGTATCAGATGTCTAGGAATTATGCACCAGGGTTGTATAACTTTGCTTGGGCACAGGCTGTGCAGAATAAACCTCTTGATGATTATTTAACTACTATGAATAGTAATAGCAATAGTAATAGTAATACTAGTACTACTACTACTACTACTACTGCTTCTGTTGTTGATAAACAATTGAAAGAGTTGAATGATGATGAGGTGAAGGAGGGAGGGGATGGTGTGGACAATGATAAGATTGTTGTAGTGGATATAAGTGGTGATGATGGTGAGAGTGAGAAGGAGGAAGGGGAATTGGAAGAAGGTGAGATCGATTTGGATACGGATGTTGTGAATGCGGGTAAACGAGAAGAAGGGGATAATGTTGAGAAGTGGGTTAGTGTGATTCGGACTGGGTTAGAGGGTATAACTGTGAATGATGCTAATAAGTAAGTCTGGACTGTTTGTAAATAAACAAGCTAAATAACTAATTTGATTACTGAGATTATTGAATGGTTGATTTAATGTTAATGTTTTGCTTGTAGATCGTTTAGTGGAGTCTGTTCTAGGCTTGAGGATACGATGGACAGTTTGTTGAAGTTTGCTTTCGGAAAATTCTGTTCCGAATAAAGATGAGTTGGTGCAGTTGGCATTTGCTGCTATTCAACTAGTTAATTCAGTAAGATAGCTTTATAGAATTTGTTAACCATACCAAACTACATTTTGTTTAAATTACGCGCTGGTTCTTAATTTCGTATTGTTATTCCGACATCTAGACAAGTGTGACTAAGAGGCGTTTGATTGCAGGTGTTTTCTTCGATGAGCCAAAATGAAAAGGAACACAGCAGGCACATAATGTCGAGGTCTTTTATCGCTTTTGATGATGATTAATATTTTAAATGTTTTGGTTCTTTATTGCTGTATGACTTGGTTATCATATCCTTTGTGATGCATCTTTTTGCAGGATGCTGACTATTGTGAAAAGCCGTATGGCTGTTATGTTCTCCTCTGAACAATCGAAAGAGGTGCGGACGTGCGGTTTAAAGCAAGGTCATTTGATTTTGCGTTTTGCGTATCTTGTGACACAATATTGACGATTTTTGGTTCTAACAGGTAGAGGACATGTTACTGTCATGTAACTTGAATGATGTTTGTTCAAGTGCTAACGATAATGAGAAGGAAGGATATACAGCAAATCATGTTGATCAGAAAGCGGCTTCTCTAAGTGAGGAATCTGTCTTAGACGCAATGCCGACGGGAACTTCAGATGAAAACCCTAAACCGTCTGAATCCTTGAAAATACAAACGTCTACTTCTAAGAATAGAATACTGCTTCCACTACTTGATCTTCACAAGGATCATGATGTTGATAGTCTTCCATCACCTACACGGGAAACAACAAATCCCTTACCTTTAGGCAAAGCACTCTTTATTGGTGATGCAGAAATTAGACCAGAATGGCCTACACCTACCCCACGTGCTGTGCAACAGCGCTATGAAACTGATGCTTTAAAGGCCGTTTCTACTTATCAACAGAAATTTAATCGAAGTTCATTTTTCTCGAATGATCTTCCAAGCCCAACCCCTTCTGAAGACAGCGGTGATGCAGGTGGTGATTGTGGTGGAGAAGTTTCTAGTTTCTCAAATGCTCAGAATTCAAATATTGTAGCTCCAGCTACATTAGAAAAAAGAGAAACTTTTATCATTCCAGAAAGACCTAATGTGCAGTTACTTGCAAATCCTAGGACTGCTGCTCCTGTATATTCCACACCTAGTTCTGTGGTTAGGGTTCCAAATAAAACAAGGGACCCTCGACTCCGGTTAGCCAAGCCTGAAAGCTCATTAGATATCAACAAAGGGACCTTACCATTCTCCAATAAACAAACTACAACTGAACCTTCTGATTCAAAGAAACAGAAGACTTTTGATGAAACTGTTTTTGTGGATGGTCCTGCACCAAAAAGGCATAAAAACATTTTTTCAGATTCTGGTAATCCTAGGAATATTGCGGCTGTCGCACAATCTAGAGGCTTAGAAAATGCGCTGACCTCTGCTTTGCCTACTACCAGTGGTGGGAGTGTGCATATTCCTGTTACAGGTGTAAATTCAACCTCAGCATCATTGCAATCTATTTTGAAAGATATTGCAGTGAATCCTACACAGTGGATGAATTTAATCAGCATGGAACAACAAAAGTCAGTTGCTCCTTCAAATTATGTGACAGCATCTCCAAGCCATAGTTCTCTTTTGGGTTCCATGTCAATGACTACAGCTGCCTCTCAACCGTCGGTGGTTGGGAACAGATCAACAGCTGATACACAAATACCTCAGACAACTTCTACGGTCAGCATTTTCTCATGCTCTTATCTTTGTCGTGAAATTCCTAATATTTTACTTTCCCATGCTATGGTCTTTTAGCATTGCTTTCTATCAGAAAAAAATATTTGGATCATTTATGTTTGGTCTTTTGAAACCTTTTTGTTGTGTGCGTTCTATGCATTTATGTTCCTTATTCTTTTGCTCCCAGTTGAGTTTATTATACCAAGCACATGCATCTTTTTCAGGGTGTAACTTATGATGTTTTGCAGGATGACTCAGGGAAATTAAGAATGAAACCCCGTGATCCTCGTCGTGCTCTGCACAATAAAGCGTTACAAAAACAGGAATCAGTCACTAAGTCATCAACTGTTGAGGGTACAAAAGGAATTATAAAGCAAGCAGATCCAAGATTATCATCATCTCAACCTATATCAGCCCCAGATATCACCCGTCAATTCACTAAGAATTTGAAAAATATTGCTGATATTGTGTCTACAACTGTGAGTTCATCTGTTCAGATGCCTTCATCACAACCAGCACAGGTCCATCCAAGTTTCGTAAATATAAAAGTGCCACCTTCACATCCAGGCCGGCTTCAGAACGGGACTGTGCCTGCTTCTGAAGAAGTTGCTTCGGGTGTGGGCCCATCTCAACAACATAACACGTGGGGAGATGTTGAACAATTTTTTGGAAGATTTGATGATCAGCAACGGGCTGCTATACAGAGGGAAAGGTCAAAAAGAATGGAAGAGCAGAAAAAGATGTTTGCTGATCGCAAATTATGCCTTGTGTTGGATCTTGATCATACCCTTCTCAATTCAGCTAAGGTAGTGGCTCTTTTTGTTCTGTAATTCTTTAAATTAATTTATAGGAATTCTGTAATTCTGAATTTGGTTGGTATCCCAATGCTCTCAGTTTTCAGAAATTGAACCAGTGCATGATGAAATGTTGAGAAAGAAAGAAGAACAAGACCGTGACAAGCCATATAGACATCTCTTTAGATTTCCTCACATGGGTATGTGGACAAAACTTCGGCCTGGGATTTGGAACTTTTTGGAGAAGGTAGATGTTTTATTTAATAAAAAAAATTGGTAACTTAATTTGCCAACTATTTGTGTTAAAGCCATTAATTCATTTTTTCCCACACCCCAGGCTAGTAAGCTTTATGAGCTTCATCTTTACACAATGGGGAATAAACTTTATGCTACAGAAATGGCCAAACTTCTTGATCCAAAAGGAGTTTTATTTAATGGGCGGGTTATTTCAAAGGGTGACGATGGTGATAATGTTGATGGAGATCCCAAAAGCAAAGATTTGGAAGGGGTTTTGGGTATGGAGTCAGCTGTTGTAATTATAGATGATTCTATAAGAGTCTGGCCTCATAACAAACATAACTTGATAGTTGTAGAAAGGTATATACATACTGTGTACATAGCCTTGATTCAAAACATAATTTGTTGTCTATATTCTTTTTTAATAAACGGATTACTCTATCGCAGATATATCTATTTTCCATGTAGTAGGCGACAATTTGGTCTTCCGGGTCCTTCTCTTCTTGAGATTGATCATGATGAGAGACCAGAAGACGGTACTTTGGCATCATCGTTGGCGGTAAAAAACCTCTATTTCAAGTTTTGTTAAAAGTATCCTATTTTGTTTTTCGCTAACACCCTCTACTTGCCGGTTGAAATTTAGGTTATTGAGAAAATACATCGACTTTTTTTCTTGGAAAAATCTTTAGATGAAGCCGATGTTAGAAATATACTAGCATCAGAGCAGAGGAAGATTTTAGGGGGTTGTAGAATAGTATTTAGCAGGGTGATACCTGTGGGTGAAGCTAGCCCCCACTTACACCCGTTATGGCAGACTGCCGAACAATTTGGTGCTGTTTGCACCAATCAAATTGATGAACATGTCACCCATGTGGTTGCGAATTCTCTTGGCACTGATAAGGTACTTCATTACTATTATACCTTTTAACTGATTTTATCACTCAAAATACTACAGTGGTTATGAGAAGAAACTTGATTTATCTCTTTCATGTCAGGTTAATTGGGCACTTGCTACTGGCAGACCTGTGGTGCATCCTGGCTGGTATGAATATTTTTTCCCTTGCGAAAAAAAAAAAAAGTTTTTTACAGTTTGAAATGAATTTGACATGTGGGTAAATAAAATAGGGTGGAGGCATCTGCATTGCTTTACAGGAGAGCCAACGAACATGATTTTGCTGTCAAACCTTAAAAATCTTCATTTCTATTCCGGGAAATGATTTTGGCCTCTTAAAGTTAAAAAAGGGCGATGGTAACTAATACTAGGCAAATAAATACTTCGCCACCACCATCACCTTAATGATTAAAGTTACAGTTAGGCACACCTCCCATACCCGCGCTGCTGACAAATTCCAGTCAACGCACAAAAGTAACTACTTTTAAAGATGGCCTGATTGGCTATTTTTGAAAAAGGTGGAGTGACCGAAAAAACTGTGAGGGGAGGGAATGTGGATGAGGTTGATAGAGCGAATGAGCGATGATGGTGACAAGCTTGAAGAGTCCCCTATCAATCAAATATATAAGCTAATAAAACCGAAATGCACAAATAAAAGTTGCATGATTCGGATGTCAAATTTAAAGGAATAATAATTGTGAGAATGGTTTTCGTTAAACTAATAAATTGAAATGCACAAATATAAATGCCCGTCTCTAGTTGGGTAGTGTGTGGGGCAGTACAGTTAGGTTCATGTTGCCCGCCTCTGTATTGGGAACTGCAAGTGGGGAGTAGGCGAGGGAGGTTGTAGATTGCAGTTGAGTTTGTCAGTTATCAGAAAATTCTGGAGGTATGAGCAACTGTTTGAATTGTAATTTAGTGTTAAACACACATTCTTGATTAGGTGATGAGGTTAGATTATGATTGAGGATGTGATTTATCCGACAAAAGAGTTAAAAAGGACGTGTTCTTAAGGTAGTACTTATGGATCCTCTTTGAAGATAAGGCTGCTACTGAAGGTCCTATCTTCTCATTCTCTCTTGCGGCGTTCCAAAAACCAAGTTGACAAGTTCCAACTTCTTTCGTTTGGCCAACCAGCTACAAAGCCTCAGGGCCCAGGCTGCATGTTGCATCGATCGTAAATGATAAATGATTTACCGACAATATCAATGATTTATGGGCATCAACATTATCATAATGCCCAAATTCAAACTATTGGAACTCATGAGTATTAAACATTAGGAACACAATGATAGTTAACTAATCATGCATCTCATGAATATTTTGTCAACCGTTGAAACACAGAGCAAGTCGGCTTCCAGTACCTCACATCTCTGTCCCCTTCAGGCTAAACACGATGTTAATAAAAAGGATTAAGTTACAGGTTTATATAGACAATTGCTAGCAACAAGCTTTCGCTATATCTATTCTCTGAAACCCATGTCCATTAAGCCTTTCTCTAATATCAACATATATTATCTTGAGAAACGTTGGACCATGAGCCATAGAAGGCACATGGATTAACCTTCGATACGAGATTCATCATCTTAGAGGTAATGCAAGAGTTAACATGTACCATGTCGTGTCTCTCTTGAAACCAGAGTCAAACCTAGGTTGTAACACTAACACCTACACTATTTCTATATGAGCTAAACTGTAACTGCTGTATAAAAGAAGAACTGCTGAACTATGACTTCGATACTAAATTATGAAAATCTGATTTAAGAAACAACACAGCTAGCAAGACAAATTATAATAACAAGAACAATAAATACACATGGATATAACTTAGTTTGCTTGACCAATGTATATATTTTGGTTACATCCAATGAATGTACTAATCAGATTTTTGAAATTTCAATATTAGAAATCAGTACAACTTTTACAATTATAATCAGATGTCTATTTATAATTGTTATTAGTGTGAAAACAGTCTATTTTCTCTTGATTTTGTTAAATAAAAAGAGATACAAAAATAGAGCTCTAATAAAACAATTCGAAATTAGGAGATATATCACTTAGAAATTAATGAAGATACATATCACTTATTAAATCTTTAATTATAAAATAAAAGTATAAATTATCTCTAAGGAAAAATACTTTCTATCAACTCAAAATGTTTGAAAATACTTTAAACTACAGGTCAACTTTGGTGATGTTAGAAAATACGTTTAAACTACTGGTCAACTTTAGTGGTGTCAAACTACTGCGGATGCATGGTCCGACCGCAATATTTGTCGCGGATGGTCTCTCCATATTTTGAAACTTGTTTTTTTACACTATTTAAGCAAATTTCTTTCCCAAATTTGACTCACTATCTTACGTACTAATAAAAGCATAGACTTTTAAGTCACATTAACAATCTTAAATGAAATTTTAGCCTTTTAGGAGAAGAAGGTTAAATGTTGTTCTTTAATTATTATCAACACTTGTGTGGTTATGTAGAGTTCACCAAAAGTCAGTTTGGGCCGGTTCACAAACTCATTCGGCCTTTGTACTGGTTTTAGGCCTAGTCGGTTTCAGTTTGGTTTGGCCGGTTTGAACGTTGGTTTCTCGACCCGGTTTCTATTCAGTTTCAGATTCTTTTCCAAACCAATTCGTGTTTTTTTTCCATGCATCTGACGGTCAGAACCGTTCAAACCGGTTCGGGTTGGGATAGCAGCCTACCAGGAGGTGAAACCGGCGGGTTCAATGGATTAGGGACCATTTTGGGTGAAACCGGTTTTGATACCGGGTTGAATTGTCGGGTTCTGTTTGGAAAGCAGTATATCTGGCCACCTCTATGGTTATGTATGACACACCACCTCAATCAACATTGAGAGATTTAAGGGTTGTTTGGTTGATTAAGTGCTGAATCATTAAGATGGTCTGAATGGTTAAGAGGCTCTGAATGGTTAAGAGCTGAATCATTCAGCATTCCTAATTAGCTTAATGGTTCAGCACTTAATCATTCCATTTAGATGCTGAAACAAACAGTCTGAATGCTGAATGATTCAGACCTAAATGGTTAAGAGGCTGATTAAGAGGCTATCAAACAACCCCTTAGATTGGTGATCTCGACCACATTAGATTGTTATTTTTGTTATGTGAAAGTTGGCTTCTTAGTTAAAAGGAAAAGAGTTCATCCATGAACACACTATTTGCCTTGGGGAGCTAGAGAACTTCCTTGGTTTACTAATGACCACTTTGAGCAAACACTCAAATGTGAGAGAAAGGGATCCAGTTACCTACGTATCTTGATAACACTATAATAGACAATAACTAACAATCATAATGTATACAATCGTTCTCAAACATTACATAAGAAGAGAAAACACAACGAACATGTTAGCCACGTACGTGTAACGATAGAATAATGAAAAACTCCACAAGGTAGCATTATATATTATTAATCATACACACATACATGTGAATACAATAAGAACAATTGCAAAAAAAATTCAAATCACTTCTCCTAATTATGGTAAAGTTACTTTTCAATAAACCAAGACTCATATATTTATCTTGCGCTACGTATTATAGAAAGAAGAGAAAAGGAAATGAAAAAGATAGATCTATCTATAGAATAATTACAATTAACCATATAAAGTTATGTATTATTATTATTCGTTTATATACAAGAACATGTTGAGGAAAATTATGAAGGAAACCATGTCAAATCATTTATCCTATTATGGTAAAAATAATGTAAAGAACTTGTCGTTATAAGACTAAATGGTGTGGGATCGGGGAAGGGGGACGGGGTGGTGAGGTGGCGCTCGGGGTCTCGGGGAACACCCCCCCCCCCCCCCGTTTTTTTTCGGTGAGATAGTGGAAATCTCCCCGTGCCCACCGCCTCTTGTGATTGGTCCATTCTTTTTTTTTTTTTTAAATCAAAGTTTTATATATAAAAAAAGGAAGGGGGAATGGGGGAATTGGGGGAAGGCATTTCCAAACTTTGGGGGAGGAAATGGGGGAAATGATGTGGCGCTGATGTGGCAATTGGGGGAGTTGGGGGAAAGGGGAGGCACACCAAATAGTCTAAGAAGAACATACAATCTTGAAGAAAACACTCATAAGATCTTTAAAGATCTTTAAAAGTGAAAACTTTTGTAACTAAAATGACAAATCTAAGGTCAAAGCTGCAATATAATGAGGCAAGATAACAAGGCTATGGTCATAGGAGCTATGATTATAATGACGGGAAAAAAACCTACAAAGGCTTTAAGTAAGATCCTTTGTGACGACAAATGACGATAACAAATCTTAGTTCATAGCCACAACATAAGGGGGTAAGACAACAAGGCTATGGTGACATGAAGTATGACCACAATGAAGATAGTTACATTTGCTATAGGAGGTGCTACAACTGTGTTGAAAAGAGAAAAATAAATAAAGCTACGTATATATATGTGTGCACGCGCGCATAACGTGTCCCCAAAGGGCATGACAAGAAGGAGAAGAAGAGAAACAAAGTCGTCACACAAAGTAGTGCTCGATGACCCCGCAAAAACCTAGCAAGGAAACCGAAAAGAGAGATAGAAAGGGTGAGAAAAAAAAGAACTTTAAGACTACGAAACCATATACAATAATGAAAAGCTTATAAGATATGAGAAAGTATAGGATACAAATATATCCTTAACGTACAAAGAACAAGAAGCCACTATAAGTTGCCACCTGTCAACTTAACCAAACCATGATTAACCTAATTAAACTCTAATTAACTTCAATTGCAGTTAAACCCAAGGGCAAATCAGACTTTTTTCTCTGTAACTGATTAATACAATCACGTTCTATATTTTTGTAAACGATTTCATAACATACGTGAACAATTTCAAATTCGAATTCGAATTATACAACATCAGTCGATCAAACACATTATTGGAAGAACAAACAAATCAAGTACACCAAATAAAAAACTGAATGTAAATGAAGAACAGTGCAAAAAAAAACGATTATAGAGAATCATTCCAAAAGAGAGAATTACTATTTGCGTCCATGTGTTATAGTGGTAATAACTACTTGAATCCAAAGTTGAAAACTTTAACTACTTGCGTCTCTAAACTGAAATTACCTAACACCTTGAGTCCAAATTTCTAACTTTGTTAACTAAAACCACTATAACACAGAGACGCAAAAGGTTAATAGATCTGCACAAACAACTTAATCTAAGTATGATTAGGATTTTTAATCACCATCGAGCCATCTTGTTAATCTAATGGCTGAGATTGCTTCATACGCTTCTCACGTTAAGGTTTTTTGTACGTTATCTTTTCCATAAGATATTATATGTTAGTTAATCAACTGTATAACGAGCAACTTACAAAAGAAATTCTAATCACATCAACATCTTTTTTATTACATAAAAATAACTAAAATTGCGGAATTTTTACGTGAATCAAGATCTAGAAAAGGAAGTTTTCCAACCACTGACTCAAACTCATTGTCAAATTCTACTCAGCGTTATTGCAATATGGAGGTACTTATGGCAGAACGACCCACTCAGGTCTTTCACAATAAAGTGATAGACAGAACTGCCATGAAACGACTTATTAATCGATTTATTGATCACTACGGTAGGATATACATCACATATCCTGGATCAAGTAAAGACTCTGGGTTTCCGACAAGCTACCGCCGCATCCATTTCATTAAGAATACCTTCTAAAAGATGGCTCGTTCAAGACGCTGAACAACAAAGTTTTATTTTCGAAAAAACATCATCATTATGGAAATGTACACATAAACTGTAATTTATATATTATATCTTGAGTGTTATTCGATGTAGTGAGATTAACGGGTTGTTTGGTAGCCTCTTAATTAGCCTCTTAACCATTCAGCTCTGAATCATTCAGCATTCAGACTGTTTGTTTCAGCATCTGAATGGAATGATTAAGTGCTAAACCATTAAGCTAATAAGGGATGCTGAATGATTCAGCTCTTAACCATTCAGAGCCTCTTAACCATTCAGATCATCTTAATTATTCAACACTTAATCAACCAAACAACCCCTAAGTTTTATATAAGTTTCCAACTTTCCCCCTTCCTCCACCCCCCCCCCCCCCCCCACACACACACACACATATTCACCTCCCACCTTACCTTTATCACCATCATTAATTATGTTCCGTTCAACCATTGAAGACTATCTAGATCCAAGAACTTCTCCATCAAAAGGCCTACGATCTCTATTATAATGTTAGCTAGATCCTTTATCATTATGTTATCTAGATCCTATTGGTGTATCAATTTAAAAAGATTCAAGATTTTTAAATTTCATAATTGATTTTGTTCGTCATTATCATATCTTTCTAACTATATTTGTTGAAACTATTTTAGTTATTAATTAATCGTTAGACCATATTCTGATAAGCCAACGGGCATAGGGCTAATGCTTGATTATGTCTATGTGATCATGGGTCAACTTGTTTTTTCATAAATTAAGGGCAACACGTGGCGGATATTGAACTTGAGTTGGTTTGTTTAATAGGACCGACCTAACCACTATATATATCACTCTTATCTTTGCATAAAGACTTAGCGAAACGTAGACCAACTCAAACGTACAATATGAAAACACATTATATTTGACCCGACACGTTTCCGGGGAAAAATTACGTCGAAACGTAAATATATACTGTTTACGTCAAAATGTGAATTTATACCGAAAATACATAAAAATAAGCACGCGAGGAAATAGCGTATTTTTCCATTTTACGCCAGAACGTAGATCAGCTTAAATCGTACATAAAAATAAGTATGAAAATATATTATAATTGAGCATCTCATTTCCAAAAAATTTAGGTCTCGTACATAACAAAAAGCACGTGTTAAAATAATGTTTTTTAATATAAGTCAAAACGTAGACCATCTTAAATCGCACACAAAATAAGCATGAAAACGTAATATATTTGACTTGACTCATTCACTTCCGAAAAATTTAGGTCGTATTGTGAATTTATACCGACACATACATTAAAAAAGCATGTGAGAATATCGTTCTTTATTTTAACTAAACGAATATGGAGGTGAACTTGAAACGTTAGAAACTAATGACGCATATTATATTTTACCCGAATCCTTTCCGGAAGACTTTAAGTCGAAACGTGAATTTATACCGACCCGAATGTAAAACTAAGCACGTGAGAAAATCGTTTATTTAAGTAAAGAAATGAAAATACAGGGTGAACTTGTAACGTTAGAAAGTAAAGGGGGTGAAAACGATATTTCATAATAATTTTATAAATGTGGGGGTTGATAGTATGCAATCTCAAAGTATGAGTGTTTTTGTTGATGATAAAGATGTTGGGGCGAAATTGTAAAAATTAAAAGTAAATTAAGTAGATACTTTTGTCAAGTGTACGGGCTAAAAATGAAAATCTCCAAAGTTTGGAGGCGGACTTTGTCGGTGAAAAACCCCACCGACATTGTCCTTTAAGATATGGATAAAATGTATTAGCATTTAACACTCATCAAACCAAACCCGAGAGTACGTGTTCAAAGTTATCAGTAACCATCCATTAATATATGCTTTGCGGTCAGGTCAATTACCTCATTTTTGTTGTTTTGAGCGTGGTTAGCCTTTGGATTGCAATAGAATGGATCTACTTAGACCTTAAATGATGACAACTAAGATACCTTTAGCATGCTTTTGAGTAATTAGTTAAAGTACTAAGATTTGGTTGACTCATTGGTACTCATTTGACTTGATTGGAGGAGATCACATGCATTATTAGTTCTAGATTATTCAATCTAGATATGTTTGTCTCCTAAGGGGAAATCTGTGTGGTAAACAGTAATTCTCAGCCATAATAATCAACGAATTCATTTGTTCATTGTTGCAGTCAAGCTCAAACTAGAAGACTTGAGTTGTTGAAGACTTTGTTGTAAATTTTACATTCGTATCATCGTATGTAGTGTTATTTTACATTTTTTGTAATTCCTTTGTACTAAATTAATACCATGGAAAAAGAAAGTATCGTTATTGCTATTTAATAAAAAGTGACCTACCTTCCTACAAATTATAACACAAGTTCGTGAGATTGTTGATAACATTCTAAAACCTTGTAAGGACCACGAAATAGTTATAAATAAAATGATTTTTTGAGATTCTCTAGAAAAACAGATGTAAACAAACGAGTCAGATTTTATAAGGATAGAATTGAAGTACACTATTAGATCCAAATCATCGTGATACAAAACGAACCTTTTGATCCAACCTTTGTTGATGACTTTATAGTTTATGGGTTTTGGTCATGTTTTCTAAAAACATTGAAGTTTCTTTTATAAACCCATTTGCTATTAAACGATCGTGTAAACATCGAATATTTTGTTAACGATATTAGACAACATCTAATTAGCTCAAAAACACATGGAAAGAATAGGCACATCTTGATGGATGAAATCATAGGTAAACTCTAAACGCACCGAGTGTTTACAATGTACTTAAGAAGATCGAGCTCGCTATGTTTATTGCAATATGATAGATTGTATTTGATAACGTTGTAGATGTAAAAACGTTGAGCCACGTGCGCTCATTTAATGGAACGAAATGTAACCCATAAAAATTATACCAAAACATAAAATATAGAAAAGAATAATCAAAGTAGGATCCCCATGTTGCGAAAGAGTTGTCAACAGAGAAAAAATAGACGTAAAAACATTTGAACCTCAGAAGTGCGTTACAACATGTCAACTTGCAAAATTTAGACTAAACCAAAAGATGAAAAGTATAGGGGGGGGGGGGGGGGTTAGAAATAAAGAATGATATGACAAATACATAAATGATAAACGTGTAGAGGTTTAAAATAAAAGAAAAGAAAAATATCCACAAAATGACAATGTAGTTAACATTCCTAAGAGCTTTCACAATATTTACATATATATTACACTAACAGTCATTACATTGTATCTCTAATTTTCAATTAAATAATATCATTTTCTACATTTATCATTACCTTTTCTCTTTTCTTCACTCACAATCACTTTAAAAAATACTAAAAATTAATGCAGGAAAAATGTATTCCCCAATTATTCCAATAAATAGCAGGTTCCCCACATACCTCCTCCACTTATAAGCATTAACAACCCCATCCTAAAAAAATATGGGAAACCTAATGTCAACACCATAAATTCATATATATAAATACAATTAGGGGGGGGGGCAGTGTAAAAAATCATATTTCGTGAGAAGTGTGAGAATGATAAGAATTGATGTGTGGGCATAATTTTTTTTAACTTATTCATGATATTTTGGATTGTTTATACTAAAATAACACGAAATATAACAATAAAAAATACAAAACAATTTATTTTAAGCTTAAAACGCCATATCATGAACATGTGTTTTAAATTATTATGTTTTAGCTGTGTTTGAAATTTGATGGCTATAATACAGTGTATTGTGTTTTAAACTGTTGTGTTTGGTGTTTTTTCTAGCAAAAATATCAAGCCCCTAAATCCAAAACATAATGCCTACTTGTCAATTATTAATCACTCTCATACATATCATGAAAGATGACCTTTATACACAGAACTTTAACTATATAATATATAATAATAATGCACTAAAAAGTTTTTAATTTTGTGCATTAATAGTAAAATATTAGGGTTTTTTAAGTTTTATTTTTGTATATTGTTATTATTTTATTATTATAATTTCTTATGAATATTGTTTTTATCACTTTTAAGATACAATCTTTTATCAAATTTCAGGCATACCGTTGCAATGTGGTTATATTTATCTAATTCTCGATATGAATTTACAAGTAATGTACAAATAATCCAAACACAAATGTACATATCATTCATTTTAACATTTTTCGATCGATGTAAAAGCACTTGTCGTATCCTCTTAGGCATATCTCTTTCGATTGTTATACCGACTATCGCTATCGAATGAATATGGTAAATATTCGAACTGATACCAACCGAAAACCTGTCCAAACACACAAAGTATACCACTATTTCAATTCTAAAAATTAATAGAGCAACTATGATACCATAAAATTATATCGGCACATGTATATAAAAACATAAAATATATAAAGTAAATTGTGTAATTTGTTATAATAGGTATATTTTATTTTAGGAAGGTGGTAGGAAAGTGGCATTTGTGTACCTATCTAAGCTGTAGCTAGCTAGGTATTCAGTATTCACCATTCAAATACAACATGCTCAAGGCTCTATACCTATTGATGTAAACCTCTTTCTTTCTACTTCTACTGTGTGTATATATATATATTCGTTGTTGCCACTGAAAACGACACAGATCTCATTTAATTTCATTTTCATTCCCTTGGTAACTGTATATGCAGTAGCAGCAGATCCAGGTATTCAAACTTCAATTACTTCTACTACAAGTAATTAACCACCTATCATTTAAATTAGATCGTAGACTTAATTAAGACATGGACAATGAACGATTCGTCTGGGAGCAGAACCAGCTGCAGGTTCAAACGATCAACAAACAAGAGGAAGAAGAAGATGTAGATATTCATGATTATGAGTATCAAAGTAGTGGATATCCTCATCATCCGACGGATAATATTACTTACGGCGGTTATGTACAACAATACTCAAGTTTACCTCCTCCGTCGATGATGATAACGCCTCAATTGCAAAATCAACAACCGATTACACCACCAGATCATCGTCAACAAGGTATGTATTATTCATTTATTCTCCTTAATTATGTAACAAACTATACAGATTTAATTAACGATATGATTGTACATATCTTGGATTAATTAATTAAGTTAATCGATGTTACTAAGTGTTTTTCTAGCGATAATCATGATTTTTATTTTTTTTTTGGGTGCAAATAGTGGGTCTAGAACTTACCAAACCCTAATTTCATGCGTGCTTTGTCTTTTATTTATACTAACTAATAATAATATTTTTTTCAGTTATAAATGAATTTTTAGCATTTTAATTCCCTTTGACACACATAAAAACGGTTTAAATCCTGCAAATTTAGTTAAAAAATCATGTTTTTTTTTTTCAAATTATAGCTATTTCCTGCCAAATTTTGTCTTTAGTCTTTCATCATGTATGTATATACATACATATACATGTTATATGTATTCACTACAAGAAATTTGGGTATTTACCCACACATAATATGTGTAGGAAATACCATATAATGTGTTAGTACTTACGTTTACCTACACATAAATTAAGTGTCATGATGTGTAGACTCGGCACTGTGGATATAGATCATTACCTACACATTTATTATGTGTAGGTATATAGCAAGATATACCTACACATATATGTGTGGCTAAAACTAATATATATGTGTTGGTAGAAGTATTGCAACTTGTTAGATTGGTGCATGATGTGGCATCTGACGTGGCATCTAACGTGGCAGCTAATTATGTGTAGGTATTGATCTTAACATGTGTAGGCATTGATCTTAACATGTGTAGAAATAATATATTGATGTGTTGGTAATAATATTTAAATGTGTAGATAATAACAACGATTTATTTAAATAATAATTTTTAAATATATATACAAACAAATACAAAAACTGTTATAGAAACATACGCGACCAAATTAACATTCATAATCAAAACATAAATGTTCAAACAATCAAACAAAACACTTAAACAAACAATGCAAATATTGACCATAAGTTACTAACGGGTTATATAAAATTTCTAAACGACATCACTCATCGATACTTTCATCACCCTCTAGAGTATCACCTTGAGATTGTCCAGATGTGCTTGATGGAGGAGGCATGATATTATTCTCAATCAGTGCTTGTTCCATAACTACGCATTTACTTGTCACTGTCTGAAGTGCATGGACTAGCTTATCATAAGAAGGATGCTTTGTTTTTTTAGTTGTACCTATTGTGTTATCAACAATAACCGGATCATGTCCCCACCCATGCAAACGAATAGAGCTTCGTCCAAGTACGTTCTCAATAATCGACTTCTCGCTCATTGATTCCACGGTATGCTGGTTTCTGAACTTCATCATTTATTCCTTTTAGAAAAAAAAAAGAAAACAAATACAATAAATGAATTGTTTACCAAATAATGAATACTTGGAAGTAGAAAAGAAAAAGTAAACTTACATATATTGCAGCCGCATTTTTAGATATCCAACCTTTTTCCGCATCCCAATGTGTAAGCCGCCAAGTCTCAAGTTGACCCGATGAAGAATCCAAATCCAAGCCAGGCTCAATGTGATAGCGTATTGTAATCTTCGAACCATTTCTACTGTCAAATGCATCCACAACCACTTCCATGAATCATTATCCCCTACGTCACAACCATTCTCTTCGAAAATCATACCTATAAGCAAGTGAACAGGTCACCCCTTAAAGAAAACAATAGTGATGTTAATCCCAGAAGTTAAAGATTAGACACTTACTGACATATTAAAGGAAATTGTTGCAATTCTCATGAAGAGAAGATCAATATCGTCATCATGAACCCATTTTGACTCATTACCTGACCCGTCCGGTTTTCCAGGCCTACTAATAAGTAACATTTACCTGAAACAAAAGTAGCATTTGAATAGATAACTCTAAATAGAAACAAAATTAGCATTTGAATAGATAACTAAATATGTTAAATACAAGTATGCATACAAATAAAAAGAAAAAAAAATTAATTGCATCATAACATCATGAACTTGTCTTCAAATGTTCTGTGTCTACGGTAAACCAAAGCAAAAAAAAAAACATAGTTAACTAAGAAATCACTATAAAAACTATTAACTTTGCCACATTGCTTTCATCTCATATAAATTATTACATCCTCTTTTATTTTAACAGTTTTCAACATTAAAACTACCTAATAGCTCACTATTTAGATAAAGATTAGTTGTCTTTATGCATAGATCATCTAAAACAATTAAACATAATTGTAGATTAAAATCAAGCCTCTGCATCATTACTCAAAAGCAAATTAGTCACTAAACTTATGTTCTTAGCATCCCATCATAATCTATTGAAAATAAAGTAGAATGAAGTCTTTTTTGTTGGCCAGTAAGAAATATCGAGTGTCACCAGTTCAGCCTGTCAATCCCGTAAAAATCGGTCAAACTCGCCAAACCTGCATATGCAGGTCTGGGTTCACATGAAGCCACTGAGTTTCGTATTTTTTATAGAGTGGTATTAAAAAAAAGTGAAACCATAAACAAAAATCAACAAGTGTTCTAGTGGTTATGAGATATTTTTTCTTGTGGGGGACTAGGGGTGGGGTCAATGTATAAGCATCTAAATGAATTTCAAAACAGTAATATACTTCTCTGTCTAGTTAACTCCCCCAAATGTATTCCACATATTTTTCTTGGGTTTATCAGTTAATATCAAATTCAATGGATTATGTTAAGTTATTAACCGCACATAATAATGTGTTGTTTCACCATCAAGCTAAAATGAAGAGAAATTCAACAACATAAAGCTTCAGGAAAAACATTCCCGTAACCACTAGTAAACATCAAATAAACGTTAAATTAACTTATATTTGATTTGCTATATATGATAATGGATACCTAAATGGTCAAAACTACTCAAATCTGAATTATTAGACATTCTGCTTCCTATCCATTTGCCATAATGTATCTCTAAGTAATAAATTAGACAAATAACAATTGCAAAATGAAAAAAATGTGAATCTTATTAGCCCGTACACATAACATTTCAATAACTTGCTCCCAAAACAAAATATAATGATTACCAGTTCAGAATTTGTTATGTTCTCTGCATGCATACATGAACTGTAAACAGATTAGTTAATGAATTGAGTGCCTCTGCCTACAATTTCAAGTCTTTGAGGACCACATCACCTGAACATATAACATAAACACAATCAATTAACCATGGCGACATAAACTTAAGAGTAGTCTCAAAATGTAGAAAAAATAAAGTTATGACCGTGATATCTTTCCAGACACACTGATTCTTAGGTACAGACCTTTGAAGCAAATGCAATCCCTTGAAGAATAAACAAAATCACATCAACTTCCACTTGAAGACTAAAGTTGCAAAACAGATAAATAAGAAGCAAACAAAGTAAGCAGTTCAGCAGACCATTTATTTGAGGCGTAATAATCACAATCATAAAAGGTGGCAGAGCATTCATCTAATTGTAGTTATTGGATAACGTTCAATTCTAAAACCATATATCAAATATGAACAACTTGCTAAAAGATAGTGCGAATTTAATAAAATCTTACATGCGCTTTAAACATGACGAACAAGTTAGGGCACGGATTTAATCAATGCGTGGAGGTGGAACAACTGTCATAGATAAACAAACGAATCAACCAAATTGTTGATAAAGATAATTTTTCTACATGAATAATTTTCTATTACACACCTTTGAATTCCGTTGCCTGCTTCACTGTAGGGAGCTTCGCCACAACCCGCAGGTGTCTCCTTCCTGCTTCTTGCTATTAAAGTGAGATATAAAATTGGGAATAGGTTTACAAATAATTAAATTTTGAAAGGATAAAAAGTGTGGGAAGTGTAATAGCGGGATAATTCAATTGAGGGGGGAATTGGGAAATTATGAGAGATTCAATTGATTTGAGAGGGATACATATGCTGGTTCTTTTTAGGTTAAAATTTTCAATTTTTAGGTTTTATTCAAAGAATAAAATTTTAGTACAAATAAATGATTTTAAACTTTTGATTAGTTACTTGATACTAGTGGTACCGTCCAAAAAAATTTGATATTAGTCGCATAAAATTAAATGCTATCAAACAATTATAGGTTTATAGCATACCTATACCTAAAGTGCCACTAAAAATCAAAATTAGTTGTTTACCAATTAAATGCTACTAAAAGTACATGGTAAGTAAATATGACATACATAAAGTGTCACTAAAAACTTAAATTAGCGTCACAAATGCTAAATATGACATACATATGGCATTTTGTTTGTAGTGTTTTCATGATGCACCACATGCACTTGTCTTTATATTTTCTATTATCATTATATAATATCATATATTATTATTATCATCGGGTGTTCACCACTTGACTAAAGTTCATCGTTTACGCTCAAATTCCATAAACACCTACCAAAATATAAAGATGAGTAAATAAACATAAAAATATATAAAAACTAATAAAAATCTAAGAAATGATAAAAATAGACAAATAAACAAATACAAGCATAAAACTACTAAAAACTATATACAAAAGACTCAATTATGACTCGAACGACATATAAAAATAGATGTGTTTTACGACACATCAAGTATGTACATATATTGTACATTTTTAAACATGTGTAGAAATTAATTTTGCCACGTCATTATTTTTATTTACACATTTATATTAGATTATTATGTGTTGGTAAACGTAATCATTACCTACACATATATTAGATGTTTACATATGTGTAGGTGCTTAATATTTAATAATCTTCAACAATTACTAACACGGGTTTGTTAACGAACTAGACTATTTCGTCCTCACATAATCGTTAAACCACCTGGACCGTTTCGACCAAACTGGACCCGTTAACGACCCAGACCCTTTCGAGCCTGCCCTTAAAAGACCCAGACCGTTTAGACCCAAATCGAATCATTTTGTACCGAACAGGCCTGTTAACGACCTTACCGGCCTGATAGTGACCGGGCCGTTTCGACCTAAGAGGCCCGTTAACGACACTGACCACTACGATCGTGCCCGTTAACAACCTGGACCATTTCTTCCACACCGACCATTTCTTCTTTACTTGCACATTCTTTACACATCATGTTAAGAAAATAAAATAATGATTTAATTATTCAATTTATATGTATCCAATATCTACATATACTTTTTTAGATACGCGTAGATATTTTTTATGCCACGACATTTATTAAGTACATATATCTAATATTTACACATATCGTACATTTTTTAAAAAGTGTATGTATCTATTTGGCGCATCATTTAAAATAAAATTAGTATTTTTTATATGTAACCAATATCTACACATGTTGTACATTTTATGCATGTGTAGGTATTTATTTTGCCACATCATTATCAAAAACTAAAATAAGAATTTATATAATTGATTTATCTACATATTTGTTTAAATATATTATGTGTTGGTAAACATAATCATTTACCTACACATATATTAATTGTTTATATATTTGTAGATAATTTACCTACACATAACAAAATTTTATCATATGTGTGGGTAGTTTAACATTTAATTGATGTCAATTTTGGGGGGAAATTTTCCCACTAACTCCAATGTGTAGATAAAATGTATTACCAACATATATTAAGTGTTAGTTGTTATTTAACATAGATCGTCAACAATTACCCACACATGTACAAAAATGTGTAGATATTTACCTACACATTTACATGTGTAGGTAAGTTATATGTGGGTAAACACCCCAAATTCTTGTAGTGATTCTATATTTAATTACATGAAGAATTGAGGCTAAGTTTCTAGATAGATTAAGAAATGAAAGGTTATATATGTAGGTTGTTTGGTAAGTTTTGTTTTGTGTAAACAATTGGTTTCATGTGAACGCAAACATTCAAGGACTTATCCATTAGCATTTATGCTGCAAGCTACTTGTACCTAGGTTCAATGCACTGCTTACATAATTTGTGTTTTACTTTCCGTGTACAACTCTCTCTCATCACTTTCTCTCTCATATATGGCAGCATGTTTATCACAAAAGATATTTTTGTTACAATCACTCACTAAGATCTTCAAATTATGTTCAACCTCAATGATTCACATATATGGCACAATCTTATCTGTGATCTTTTCCTTCCTTTTTTTAGCTTTACAATCATACTTTAGTCAAAATGAAAACAAAAATGATTCGCTTAACAAGATCTAAATGATTGTAAATCAAGCTAGATTTGCCAAACTTTGATCTTCTTTCTTTTTCATCAAAAACTGATTAATTCCAGCATAATGTCTCTTTTTTTAGTTATTTCTCAAGTGTGAAAATGTGTATAATTGTACACATATATATTTCAAATATTTTTTTTAAATACAAAAATACTCAAACATGTAAACATATTAATTTTTTAATTAACATGTGTTTTTAGATTTATGCATCATTAATTAAATAGGGGAATATTCAATAGAAAACTCATTTTTGGAGAGAGAACTCGAGAACTATATATTACCACACATATGTAATATATCATATGTTGTATATTACACATGTGCAATATATAACTATTGCATATGTATAATGTATATATGTTACACATATGCAATATCCTCAGTATATCATATATTGCACATATGTAATGTATCATATGTTACACATGTACAATATATAATACACATATGCAATGTAACATATGATATATTACACATGTGTAACATATGATATATTGAGTATATTACACATGTGCAATATATATTACACATATATGCAATATGATATATTGCACATATGTAATATAAAGTTTTAAAGTTCTCTCAATAAAATGAGTTTCTATTGAACCATCCCCTAATAAATATTACAATTATATTGAACATATACGCATGTATAAATTACTTTTATATAGAGCATATATGCATCTATATATGCTTGTAAAGAGGTGGGGTTGGGGCCACATGGGTTTCTAAAATGGGAACATATGGGTTTGAATGGCGATCAACATACATCTCACCTACGCAATATTCTTAAATTTGGACCTAACTCATTACCTTATTTAGTTATATTCCATCTTTTGACAACCTCACCTCTCGATCTCCCCCTCTTTTGGCTTTTTTTGCTTTTAGATATGCACAAACTTGTTTTTAGCATCTTGATTATTTATATATTCTTTTACAACAAATTAATATTAATTTAGATTATTATTTATGTGAAGTTTAATTTGATTTCTAATCAATATTGGTTTAAAGAAACAACCGCGAAAAGACACTATAGAGGAGTAAGGCAAAGACCATGGGGAAAATGGGCCGCGGAAATACGCGACCCCAACAAAGGCGCTCGTGTTTGGTTGGGTACGTTTGAAACAGCCGAGGGCGCAGCCCACGCTTATGATCAGGCGGCACTTAAGTTCAAAGGCTCAAAGGCCAAGCTCAATTTCCCGGAACGTGTTCAAGGCCACACCGACCTTCGTTATATCACCCCCACCACCAGCACTGCCGCTACCACCACTACGCAACCACAAGCTGCCACCTCATCGCAGCCTTCACCGCATCAAACAATAGCCACTATTTATCCAGATCTTCTTCAGTATGCCCAACTTCTTTCCAGCAATGATGCTCAAATGAGTTACCTCAATGCAGCTCTATATCCTCATAATACCAACACTGCTGAAGCTAACACTCAACCCCAACAGTACTATTCTGGTTATGCTTCCCACCAATCTCCTTCACCAACCGTTGGATCATCAACGTCCTATCAGCCAAACTACATCAATGATCCAGTCTCTTCGTCGGATCCAGGGTCCCATCAACATGTAAATTGGGAGGAGTGGAATGATGCTTTTGATCCCAATAAGAACTCATGATCAAATGCAAAGGTTATATATTATTTCATGAAGCATAAGAATATATGTTTTTAGGCTGATCAATTAAACAAATCTGAGATTTTGACATCGATTATTGCAGCAATATTAAGCTAATCTCCATTATGGCCATGCAAATATGAGTGAAAGATTTAATATATTACATTGTTTTCTTTGTTAGGATCAGTATGATTTTGTTAGCTTAATTTTCAATTCTTTGTAACTTAAGGCATTATACCTTGAAAGTGTTTCTCTCTTTTAAAATTCAGTTGACGTCAGATTAACTGTATTTTCAGGTAAAATTAACAAGATTGACAAGATGGTATAATGTCAATTCTGTAAAAATATACTGTATTAATATATGACATATATAATTCCTTCTACATATATATTTTTATTAATTAGATTACGTAATCGCTTATCTCAACTACAAACATATGTTTAATAAAAAAAATAGTTAATACCAACTAATCAAATACAAAGAAATAAAACACTATTCTTTAATGATCCTCTTGTCCGTACGTTATTTACTACTCCCTCCGTCCCATTAAAAGTGTCTTAGTTTGAAAAACACAAAGTTTTAGGCACATTAAATGATTGCTTTTTTTGTTTGCTAAATGACAATAATACCCTTGTCATATGTGGGTCTATCATATTATTGTTTATTTTAGTTATGTTTTTAAGGGTAAATTTGGAAGTTGACTAATAATTTTTTAAAGTGGACACATGAAATGGGACAAATAAAAAAGGAAATATGGACACTTCTAATGGGACGGAGGGAGTAATTAATAGCATTCACATCCCACCCATCAAGATTTTGTGAGTGTATCCCCATATTTTAAAATTAAAGTGATAGTGATTAGAATTTTGTGAGTGAAGAGTAATGATAGAGGTATAAAAAAAAAATTGAGTTTTCATCGAGAGCCAACCTTTTTTTTTTTTTTGAAAAGTGAACTTCATTAACAAACGCTACCAGTCCTCAAAACAAGGATCGAAGCCAAGAAAGCCTACAACATATACAAAGGCCGTACAACGCCCAATCCTTCCAAACCAATTTTTTAAACTTGGATCAAGCCCTTAACCAAAGAAAAGATAACGACTTAACTTTTGCCACTAATTCTATAACTTTCACATCTTTGCCTTTAAAAATCTTATCATTCCACGCACTCCAAATAACCCACATGACGACCATGATAATCCCTTGAACAATCTTCGTAGCTTCCTTACGAAGTGACCCTGCTTCTCTTTCAAATGGCCCAACTTCTCTTTCGTATAATGTTTGGTGGTGCAGAATGTAGCCCCACGTATGCGTCACATCAAAAAGCGTTAAAATAAACTCATCCCCAATAACTACCAAGAAATAGAACAAAAATACATCACATTAAAAATTTAAATACATAACATTAAAAATAAAAATTCTAAGTATTTCATTTTAATCACCTCGGGCGTCGATTATAAGTTCCCAAAGTGCTAACTTAGAAAACGGCCTCCCATGAACGCGTGTGTATTCGACACAAGATCCTCCAACAACATGGTCATCATTTAATTTATCTTCTCCCAAGTTGTCTATCCGTCTATTGTAGATACGGTGAAATCATTCAAGCACTGCCAATATACTCTCCCACTTTGTCGGCATTTCTTCACCTGTATGTTCGGTTGCATAACCTATTTCCTTAACAAATTTATGTTTAACCGAATCCCAAAATTCAGTACCAAATCCGTGTGTTCTGAATACGTATGACTTCCTAATGTGTATAACCGAAAAGGACAACGCGAACTCCTCGTCTTGGGTCCAAAGGAAACGCAAGGAGGCGTTTTTTTTTATAGTGGTGGAGAGTTGTGGTAAAAGAGAAGAAAAAATGGAGGATTGCGTGTTAAAAACATGGAGGACTGTATGCTTAAATAAAGTAAAATAGTCTTTTTTTTTTTAATTCAAACCGTTGCTTTCCAACGGGAAAAAATAAAAATGGCACACCTTCCCCACCTGTTTCCCTTTGTTACTGAAGTGGCGAGGGAAGAATAGCCCCCCTACCCCTTGATGGCGCCGAAGAAACAGGGGGGCTTGTAGTTTTTAGAATATGCGTTTGGAACCGTCTTATCGAACCCTACGACGTTAGTTTTTAGGTCTTCGTTTTTTGGGTTTTTAGCTTGTAGTTTTTAGAATATGCGTTATATCATTGTGCCTTTTATATACCATGTGTCTTTTTCATATTTTCATCATTGTGTCATTTTTTCATTTCATTGTGTCTTTTTTCTTCAGCATTGTGTTATATTTTTTGTCACTGTGTTATATTTTGTGGCTAATTGTGTCATATTTCAGTAGGTTGTCCTATTAAACCTTGATGTGTAATCGAATAATGTGAAAATTAAAATTTAAACCACATGTTCTCACATCAACATTTTTTTTCAAAGATATACTTGGATTAATGTTACTTTTAACATATTATATGATTCTAATAATTCAAGACATGGTCAACGTTGTAATTTAATCAGTCAAACATAAATTATCATACGAGCTTATTTGATGGTTGACATAGTAGTCTTTGATGAGATTTTTTATTTATTTGATGATGGAGAAATTAAAAATCCCTTTAGGAGGAGAATCGAATAAAGAGTGGGGATGTAACTAATACGATCATAGGTATCCTACACCCAACCCCATAGAATATCATCTTCAATATAATTATAAATATTGACCGGTTGATAGCTACGTATGTGGCAATTAAGAGAACAACTTTTGTTACATCAAAGAGATGCCCATGCATGCGTGAGCTAGCGTGGGTAGTAGTAGTCCCATGTGCTTTATTAAAGTAGTCACTCACTCACTCAGTCAGCCTAGCTAGGGTTTCGTCAACCCCACGTATATCACTTATTTATTATGGTTCTTGGTTTTATACACCTCGTGACATCACATTTTGGGGTATATGACATCACATCACATTCTAGATATGTGACAGCCTCCTATTGGTATATGATGTGGGCCAGGGTGTATAACTGCTAATTGAGGGATATGTATGGTTCCTAAATACCATTTATTATTATTGAAGAAAAAGGTAATCGCTCTATCTATAAGAGCATTCACAGCCCGTCCACCAAATTATACGAGGGGTTCCCTCAAATTATTAAAAGTATTGTTTGGGTTGAGTGGGTCAAGAACCCATTGTATATGTGTATATAGTTGTTGGGCGGCTCTAGTTTTTTAGAGCTTGCCTTTGTTTACGAAAGTTTCTGTTCAAAAATATATATATATATATATATAAGGTGGGTGTGAGTAGATGGGAGAGAAAATATTTGGTGAAACCATTATTCACCCTTATATTTGAAAAACTATTGTTCACCCCTATATATTATATATATTTTAATATTTTTGTAAGTGGTTGTGAGTGAGAAGAGAGAAAATATAATGATAAAAGTATGAAAAAACATTATTATTTTAATTAGGAGAGAGAAAATTTAGGAGTAGCCGGAGTAATGATTTTTAGTATAATTTGATTGAGGGAATTTGGTGCACGGAGTGTGAATGCTATAATCATCATTTGCTTCAAATCTCAAATGGTCCATATGTTTTCGACTCAAAACATGCATTTGCGTTTAGATAAGTCATATCTTTCCTTTACCTTTTGAAAATCATGTGTGTGCTCTATTATCTGATTATATTAGACCGACCGTAGTGGGCAAGGAATTCAAGCCCCCTCCCTACATTTGCTTGGCTGCCACGAAACCCAAGACAACCACGCCAAAATCAAGCACGAAAAAAATGTCCCTACCCATTTTTATCCCATAAGTCCCCGGGGCGGTGTCTGGGGCGTTATGAGGCGCTAATTGGTCAATTTACGCTCAATTTCACACACTATTACACATGATTTTAGTTAGCACGGTATTAAATAACGGTTACCGAAAAGAATAATATCTCCCTTCATTTTATACTTGACGGAGCATTTCAAAGCATCGGAAACTGAAGTCAGTTGGTGTATTATATATTATTGAATTAAAACATAAAAGAAAGGAAATAATTATCGGGATCACTTTCGGCATCTCATATTCAAACATTGCGGCTGATGTCCTTTTTGCCTTCTTTCACACTTGTTAAAACTGTCATCACCCATTTTTGGTATGACTAGACGTGTAACTTTTGATCTTTTAATATCTATATTACAATCACGTTCTTTTTAAAGGTGAAGAGATATGTATCTGTGATTAACCGCGGAGGTTCAGGCTCTTGCCTATAAAATGACCACACCTGTAGGTTTTTTAGGGTTTTAGACATCTCTACCGTTTGTAGAGGGCTCTACGAGTAGTAGAGGTGTCAGAGCATTGGAAACCACAAAACTCTACTACTGGTAGAGGCCTCTACGAGTGGTAGAGCTTTGTTGCCTTAAAAACCTAACCCTACTACGACTCGTAGAGGCCTCTACGAGCCGTAGAGATGGAGGCCCACAGAACATTCAATGTTCAGAGTGTATACAGGTGTGTCAGTCAGCTCTGCGACTCGTAGAGACTTCTACGAGCAGTAGAGATGTAATTAAACCCTATACGACCAGTAGAGGCCTCTGCGAGTGGTATAGGGTTAGAAAGTACAACGTATCCGAGTATCAGACTGACATTTCAGTGATAACTTAAATGTGCAACGAGTTGTAGAAGAACACACATTGTTATTTTTTTAAAATAATAGTAATAACTTAAAATAATAATAATAAAAAATTTTGTAATATTTGTTCAGTTTTTTTATGTTCATGCCATCCAAAACGAAGGGAAAACAATTCAAGTGAAACTCTACTGCTCGTAGAGGCCTCTACGAGCAGTAGAGGTGTCATTAAATGGTTATCAATTATTGGCAATCATGGACCACATCTGATAGAGTTCTCTACGAGCAGTAGAGTTCCCTCTACAGCTCGTAGAGGCCTCTACGAGCTGTAGACCGATGCAAATAAGTTTTACACAGGTGCAAATAAGAGGCGCCTAAATAAAAGATTTTGCAGGCCTCAAGTGTCACGTATGACCTGTCAGATATGATAAGACAAAATTGACAACAAGAAAAAGACATCTAGCCAATAGAATTGAACGATGGTCTACTCTATGCTCTCCACCCATTTAGATGATGACAAAAGGGACAACAAGGACAAGTGACAATAACGCCCAACCAATATAATAAGGGGTCAATGCACGCCCTCCTTTGAATTCCATAATGGTCAGCGGAGGAGGGACCACAAAGGTGAGCTAGCAGCAACGCTTCGTCGCTTTGGCCAATCAGCATGGGGACATGCGACTATAGATACTCCATTCTCCTAAGATAGAAGGGTTGTCTCTTTGCACACATAGAGCATAGTACGTATAGTAGTCTCTATAAAATTACCAACTCACACTTCCCTAAAAATAGCGAACTTTGATGTTATTAAAAAATTTACCACTAACTTTTTTATCTTACTGTTTAGCCACATTTTTTTCCCTCTGCATATAAATTTATAATTCTGTATTTGCATTATTAGTTGTAACTTGTACCCTACTTGCTTTTTTTTTCTTTTTTATATCTTTTAACTATATATTAATTTGCAACTTGTGTTGTATTGTTAATTGGTAATTTTAACATACGTGGTTGTACTCTTTTTTATTTTTTTCTTTAACTTTTGCTTTTAACCATAGTATTTTTACCTCTTAACCCTAATACCTTTTCACTTTTAACTATAGTCCCTATACTTTTCATTTTTTACAAATATTTCATTTTACCTTTTGGTTTTATTTTGTAACTTAACTCGTCGCCGCAACGTGAATATGTGATTGTGTAGTTCAACACTTTTACGTCTATTCTTTTTCATTTAACGGCTTTATCACAACGTCGAGTCCTAGATCGACTTAATCATTGTTTTATATGCTTTACTTTTTCATGTGTGGTTCAACGTTTTTACATCTACTTTTCTTTTCGTTTGTTTTTTATACGAACTTTTTCGGTGTTGATGATCGTTGGCTGTGGTGTGACATTGCTACTACTTGGAACGGTTTTAAGCCACCGCACAATGCAAGATGACTAGTTGTTATATATTTAAAAAAAAAAAGAAAAGAGTTTACTTTCTCACATTCATATATGTGACTCTTACGTACAAATAGAATACCAACGAAGGGAGCAAATTTAGTTTATTTTAAATAATACTATATTTATTAGCTTCATCTTTTTAACTCAATTGAACTAAAAAGATTATAAAATAAGTGTTACGAAAGACAGGAAAAAAGACAAAGAGTTTAGTAAAGATTTGGTTGCAGTTCTGGTAGTCCATCGATAACTTCATTCACTGCAACGATGAGGAGTGCATCACCGCATGTCTTGCCTTGTCCGGGGGATTATTTTGGACAACTGTGTTGTACTTTTTCTCATAGAATCATGCTATTGTTTAATATGATGGCACTATGGCAGTGTATCTAGTGCTAAGGCTATCCGGTATGGATTCATGCCCCATTCACCTTAGCTTTTTGTCTATCAATACTCAATAGCGCCCCCTAACAATTTCTAGAGCGCCATTAGGGGAAATGGCTGTGAATAGAATAGGGATGATCAACGAGCTTCAACGGTTGGTAGCGGTGGGCCATAGTGGGGCACTATTGTCCTTGGGGGCTTTATCCATTGCTGCGTGTTATTTGAAAGGGGAAATGAAGCCCCTTATTGACGTGGTGTTGAGATGGCGCAATAGAACCCCTAGGGGCTCTATTTCGTATCGTACAACCTAACCATGATTATGTTTTATATTAAGGATCTCCGTATGTTTCCTCATCTAGACTTTGAAAATCATAATGATTTAGAGGAAATTTTAAATGGAACTAGTTGAGGTATACAAGAAAGATATCGATATTGTAGAAATCTTTAAATGAAAAACTATAACGATTGTAGCTTCAATGCATGTGACAACTCAGGCCCTACGATGTGGTTGATGATTGTCCCCATCCTTCCCCTCGCCATTTTTTTATTAAATTAGAAGAGAGAGTGAGAAAGAATATGAGAAAGGAGTCAGGGATATCCCCACTAAGGCACCAATCACCGATGTGAAGGTGAGGAGGCAACACTCCGAGCAGTGTTCCCTGGACTCGCTGACTCCACGTCAAATTCCCAACGTAGTTGCTAACTCCTCACTGGTAAGCCCTGCATCAATCCTATTAAGAGGGTATGCATATTAATATAATAATAACTTTTAAAAAGAATTCAACACTTTGCAATGTTGCAAATGACAAGAATCAAGTTGGTCCCATTTTGGAGAAAAGAAATATGGTAAGACATTATTAAGATTAATATTTGAATTCGATATAAATCTTCAAACTATACAATTTGGTTGTCAGGGAGCTTGTATGTTGATCAGGGACAAAGATATGAATTATGACAGACCATGAGTTAGAAAAATGACACCCAAGGCAAAATCCAATTATGTGATCATCCTTCACCCATCCTGTGGGTTATGAGTTTCTACTCTTCTGATTGTTTAGTAAGTTGTATGCCATTTTTTTCATTGGAACTTGTGTACAAATTACAATTACAATGCTTTGAATCAATCACATTAAGTTTTATTGAAACTAATCCTATTGGGACCCTTCGTTCCACTGCTACCAAAAAATTATATGACAGTTATTCTTAAATCAAGTTAAAATTGACTCCACCCAATCAGATGTATATTCATAAGCAACAAATGTTACGGCGCCAGCAGGTGCAGCCTTCACAATGGACGGTACAATCCCCTTATAAAGTCCAGCCCATCCCTCTCTTTGCGTGATCCGCCGAAGTGCATCATACATGTTTCTATAAGCATGGGTCTCAACCCGAGCCCCATATCTAGGATGTCTTTGCAATCCTTCAATCTGTATATGTATAATAATCAGTGTCAAAATCGGGTCAAAACAGGCATGTTGTCAAATAGAAAATGCATCGAGCTGTTGGACTAAAAGCTAGCAACCCATTGGACCACCTACGACAGGTATAATTTTAGTTGCTATAATTCAACCCATTTTTTTAACCTAAGAATCATAATCATTTCATAACCCATTTTAACCAACAAAAAATGTAGAGGGTGTTTGGAATTGAGTTGAAAATATTATGTGACATGGAATAACTAGAAATCAGATGAGGGTTAAGGAAAATAGTGTTTGGATGTACACCGCATAAGCAGCTATTTAAGTGGTAAGAAAACTATGCTCATTTAAGGATTTACATGTAAAAGGACTCCAATATATACTGAATCAGTTTGTTGAAACTACTATAAAGCAAATATTTTAACCCAAAATAATTAGACTCGAATTCAATATACGTAAACACTAGAAACTGGTTATTTACTTAAGAACACAACAATAAGCAAATCAAATAGCCCCTTGAACATGACCCAAACAACCACACTTTAACCCATTCTTAAAATTTGGGCAAAAGTTTCCCTCACCACAATCATTCCAAATGCAAAACGTTGTACCTGAAATCGCTTCTTCACAACATCAAGGGGATGACAAACAGCCTTAGCACATGACCCAGCAGCAAGCCCACAAACAAAAAGCTGAAAACTTGACAGAGATTCTTCGCTTAGCATTGAATCTGCAGACCAGCGTGCATTCCAGGCCTAAAACATAAAAATATAAGCTGCCTCAGATAATTAAAGAAACTAACTTTTATCTTCTAAAACTATAGCTCAAAGATAAAATACAATCACTTGTGCACTATAAATTACTGGTTCAGTGCTCACAAGAAGTATAAATATAGTGGCACTTGTAATATGTATATAGACATCTCATTTTCCCAGCGCTTGAGATCAGCAAGAACAAGGTGATAACCAAAACGAATTACTTAATAACTTGATTAAAAAAAATATCTTAATTATGGAGATCTTCATGTGAATCCAACCAAAAGAAAATTTTCTCATTTTCCTAGCCAGCAAACAAATAAAGAAAGAGAAAAAAATAATGCAATACCATGGTCCAACGTTTAAAGGTGTCATATGTACCAAACTGCAAGCCAGCATAAGGGATAATCTCAACTAGAGTAGGCGATAATCCAGCATACAACCCACGAACGCCACGGGTTGTCATAATGTCAACAAACGCAGACCTCATATTTGGGTATATCTACATAAATAAATAATCTATCGTTAGAAATAGATTGAAAAAATGTTCAAGATATTGGAACAGTGTAACTTCAAATGATATGAAAAAATTCAATCAACTCTAAATATGATTTGATATTTACGGCAATAGCCCTGAAAAAGTATTTGATCATGTGAAAAAACTCAACAGATGAAGCTATTAATATCAACATATATAAAATGTTCAGACTTTGACTTAAAGAACCTGCAAGTCAAACAATACTACATCAAAAAACGCTCAAAAAATACCCCCCACCGACCACTGTACCAAAAAAACTGTCCAGAAGGAAAAAAGCACACAATGTAACATGTACAGGTGTGGTTTTCAGTTAGCAGGATGCCAATTACAGCCCAGATGCATTTTAGATTACAGTTGACTTAATAACTTGCAAGATGCCAAGATTTAATGATAAGGGAGAGTAATTAAATACCTAAAAAGGTAACTAAAATTATTCATTTCTAAAAGTGGACATTTATTTTGTGACAAACTAATATATCAGAATACATATTATACAATAGAGCTTTACCTCAATAAAAATTCTAAAAAGTTTTGTTCTTTTATCAAATAAGAAACAGATATCATTATTATATTGGATTGCTAGGTGAAATATAACATTATCATACTACCATAGTCTTCTCTAAAATGATCGAAGCAATATTATTAACAACATAAATAAATCATTCATACATTACTACAAACAAATCCATTGCATCAATCGTCTCGTATGAACTTTAAACATGTTCATTATGTCGAAAGAAATGAAATAAAGCATACGGGGCTTCAGAACTTGGGTTTAACTGAGGTTATACTTCTGCTTTAACAAACGTAATAACATTTTTTTATGTTTCTATGATCATACCTTTGGCTCCCCTTGTGAAGCTAAAATGGTTCGTAGTAGATCAAACGGGTAGGACCCAACTGTAGCAGCACATCCGGCTAGGGCCCCACTCATGAAGGACAAATATGGACTTAAATGAATGTGATCTTCTGCAAGACAAAAAGATTCAGTTTTGGAGGTGTAAGGGCAAAAAAGAGATCAAGAAAGTCAATATGTTTATATATTAGATATTTAACAAGTTTCATGTCCCATTCATGCAAACTGCATCAATTTACTCTAAACTAGATTTAACACTTTCATAAACATCAATTACTAGTTTGTTTGTTTGTTAGACCATAAGGAGTGGTGGGGAGGAAAGAGGGGGATGAAGTGCCATGTGGCACTTTTGGGTCCCATGTGGAGGGGATGAAAATTGTGGGGAGTGGAAGGGGGGGGAAGGAATATTATTATTATTATTATTAATGTGTTAAAGTTTAAAAAAAAATCAACCAATCAAAAAAAAAAAGCCCCCCCACACCGGTGTCATCCCCCCCTCTCTTTCCCCGCCCCACTCCGGGTGGTCTTATAAGCACCAATTACCATCCAATGAGTCAAAGACTCAAAGGTGAAAGAAATACACATTATTAGCCCTTCAACTATAGTTAGTAAGAACTAGGAAAAACCATAGGGCTTCTAGTCTCAGTGTCAAAGTGTGCTGGAAGCCTGGAAAGGGAAGGTGTCCCTCCCATGAGGTTGAGGGTTTAAGTCCCACGGTGGACAAAAGATGTAGATTTAGGAGTAGGATTGTAGAGGGTGTGTGAGCTGGCCAGTAAAAAAAAGTCAACGAAATAATAACACACATGGTATGCAGACTAGAATTGTTAAATCAGAATAATCTTCAACACATCTAAAATATGTTGGTAATGTACACATAGTTAAACTCAATAACTCTGAAAATCACAGGCCCTCAATTACTCATAAGATCCTATGTCATAAGAGCCTTACCTTATACAAAAGCAAAATCATACATGATAATCTGAAAATATTTTTTAGGTGAATAAGAAATGAACATTATTAAAGATCGAAACTCATATAGACCTGATTTGGAGGACCCAGAAGCAAATGTCTTCACTTTATGCAACACCGCGAACTGTATAGCAGTGTATGGCATGACCATGAGAAGTGCTGGGACATTCCCACGCCAAAATCCCTGGAAAAGAAAACCATGCGAAATATATAAAGAGTGTAAATATGTGAAAAAACTTCCTAGGATACTCAAAAACATGTAAAGCTCATAGACCAGTATCATAGGATATGGCCTGCATCCAGATATGGTCTATGACAGTAAAAATAAAATCAGGTACATAGAGGTGGGCACAGCTGATACGACCGTATAGAAGTTATTTTGTGTAGTAACACATAACATCATACACCTTTCCCAAAAATAATCAAGCCTTAAGTCCTTAACTATAGATCGTGCATCCAAACACAGGAGAAAATGTAGTGCAAAGTATCTTATCCTTTCAAAGGAGCGAGAACCAAATTCTTACTATGCATTAGCATGTTGAAGATACGGGGTGAAGAATTATAATCTAGACTCTAAAGTTCAAACCTACAACACTTAAAACTTAACTATGAGACCACATATATGACAAAATAACCAGCTATAAGAAATCAATAAACTCCTGGCATAACTAGATGTTGAATAGTGTAAGCAAAATTTGAGTGATGTTTGATTGTTCAAGAAGTAAAATCATAATCGTAGGCTCGAAGCATAAATCAAACAGGAGATACTGAATCCAAATATTATTATTTTTTGGAACTCCCCACCAAGTAATGCATGCCCTAAATATGCAGTCTTGAAAATCCAACAGAAAACAGTAGTCCTGAACTAATGTACCACCCCCCACCCCCTTTTTTTTTTCAATTTCTGGCCTCTGCATCACCATTTAGCAACGATCATATTTACTTGCTAAGAACCTAAAACTTGAAGGTCATTTAAAGCATCGATGCTCAACAAAAGCAGTCAGAGTACTAGTATAAAAAACCGTACCAAAAAGCCTTCTTCTCTAAAAATGTCTTTAGATGCTTGAACCATTCCAGTATATTTTGAGGCGCCATATAGATTTTTGCTAAGCAATGCAAATGAAGTAGTCGGTTCCAGCTGAACCTGTAAATACAACCAGCAACTTTTAGGTTTTCGATTGAACTTGATGTCATATATCAGCCAAAAATAAAATCATAAAATGTCGTTATTCATAAGGGCAAATATCAACCACCAAAATAAATACCTTAAAGCTAAAACATTTACTGCTGAAAAGACAACCAGGGTATGCAATATAGTCTCAACCGTCAAATCAGTTCCCTAATATATATTTAATATTCATTTTCCATTACATTAGATAAGGAATTTTCCAAACTCTATGTAACTTAAACATCCAATACTAGTTATAGTTCATCAGAATTCAGAGCCTAATGTAATGAATCAAGACTAGGAGTATGTTTGGCAGTGAGCTTTTAAGAGCTTCAAACTTCAAGCTTTTAAGAAAAAACTCTTACTCAATAAAAAAACCTTGTTTGGTTGAAGGAGCTTGAAGCTTTTAGGTTAGGAGAAAAAACTCTACATTGAAAAGCTACTAGTACTAGTGTTTAAGAAAAAGCTCCTACTAGCTACAAGCTTTTAATGAGTAAATGACACAAATACCCATTTTATCATAAAATAAAAACCTTCCTTACAAGCTTTTAGTTATGCCTATTTTGGTCATTTTATACATTTTATTAAAAGCTCCAGCTACTCTGCCAAACAGGCAAACACCACAAAATATTTAAAAAGCTACAGCTAGTTCTAAGTTTAACATTAGCAAGGATTCTAAGTTTAACATTATGCTACTACAGATAAATTTTGCATTAAAGCAACATATTGCCTCAACAGATAAGGAAGGTATCTACACTCTTACAGTCCTACTATACAGTAGCTTAAACTTCAATCTAAGGTCTAATCATCTATCTTTCTACAGATACTAAAGTGGTGAAAAGAAATTACTGAAAAAAATTCACAAATAATTGGCTGTAGTCCTAGAATTATTCCATCTGTGTTGCTTGCTTTTACCAGAAAGTGGAATCTTTTATGCAAGTTGCAGATTTTACAAGAATAACATGAACCATCATACTTTTATTATTCCATATTCTCTGAACAATGATTATACTTTTTTTACAGACAAACAAATCCAAAAGCAAATAAAAATAAAAAAAAATAGACCTGGAAGCGGATTTTAATAACATCTAGAGGCGAAGTGACGGTCCGAGATATAGCTCCTGATAACGAACCGGCGGTCGCATTAATAAAGGCGGTTTTAAGTTGCCCTGGCTCTTCCATCTCCCCAAACACCACCACACCTTTACACTAAAGCCTAAATACATAACAAACAAATATATAAAAAAAAATATAATAAAAATTAAAAAAAACATTAAAATAAGCACAAATTGCAAAACTAAAGTATTAGGGCAACAATCGTTCGTACAAAGGCATTAAAAATAATACAACTGAACCGCGTCATCGATACGCAAGATATAAAAAGAGATTAAACGGAGATTAATTATAATAATAATAATAGTAGTAAATAATATAGAAAATGACGGAAGTGTAAATATTTGGTTGTAAAAAGGAATGATTGAAAGTTGGATTTGTTATTAATATGGAGGATTGATTAAACGACGACGTAGAGAAGGTGAAACGGTTGGTGAGATTAAGAAGATATATTATATTATACCTGAGAAGGAAGGAGAAGAAGAAGAGGGCGGCCGCCATTTGGTTGTTGAGAGGTCGGTGGGAAAAGGTGGTTGCCGCCGGGAATCGAACGGCGGCAATTGGGGAAAAGAGGTCCGATTGCCTGACTGAGCGTTGATGCCGTTAATTTGTCTCTATATATAAACGGGATTCACGGGGTCGCTATTTGTAAAATATAGATATTTATAGTTTAGAAACAAAATTAAAAAAAAAAAAGGAAAAACTAAGAAACAAAGGAATGTGGAGGGAGTTTGTTGGGATAACCTTCTAACAAGATTTTTATTTTTCACATAAAATTAGGAGCAAATAGCCAAAATCGCCCCTGAGGTTTTTCCACTTTTGCTAGATCCATCCAAAATAAGTTTTTTTCTCACTAGAACCATTGAGGTTTCCTAAAAGTTGCTAGATCCGTCCAGAGCACTAACTTGGTTAAAACTAACTGAAATAGAAGGGGCATTCTGGTACTTTTACACCCCTCAAAGCCCAAACGTTTTCTTCTTATTATTATAATAAAATAGTCAGTCAACATGTTGTTCAGCATTTCAGCGCCTTTCAGACACTGCTGTTACAGCGTTTCAGCGCTGTTTCAACGCTATTTCAGCTAAGTTTCAGGCGTCGTTTCAGCTGGTATAGCGCTGTTTCAGCGTTTTAGTCGTCGTTTCAGCGTTTCAGTCGTCGTTTTCAGCTGTAATACTGGTGCACAAAAGAATGCTGAAAGTGGTCAATATGATATTCTGTATATGATATAGGTCATGGCTTTGTCAGTATAATAATATAACAGAGGCAGGGGCGGATACAGCCTATAACTAGGGGGTGCGGACGTTGCGGCTCAACTTCGCGCGCGTAGTGTAAAATTAGTGGAAAATTTGTTTTTTTTTTTACGAAATTTGAAAAACGTTGCTACTAAAATAAAAAAAAATGAAAAACGTTACTACTGAAAAATGTTTCTAGATCCGCCACTAAACAGAGGCATTAGTGATTTGGACAGATTAATTCTTAGTTCTTCAATTGTGGCAAAAATAAAGAATAACATAAAATGCTTGAAAGAACTAGATGTTATCTTTGACTAAAGCTATCCATGGTTTTGTAATGCCCATTGCATGCTATTAAGCTGGATTTGCTTCTTTTATCAGTCAATTTTTCTCATGTGACGACATGTTTTTTTTGTTGGGGGGCTATTAATTTCACATTAGGCATGATTCAAAGTTTTCTTTACATTAGTGATTTTGACGGATAATATCAAAATTAGTACGGAGTATAATATTATAACTCATGGTAATTAGATAATATCACAACTAAATAAATAAGGAAAAAGACTAAACTATCCCACTATTTCAGTTAGTTTTTAACGAAGTTAGTGATTTTGACGGATCTAGCAACTTTTAGGAAACCTCAATGGTTCTAGTGCGAAAAAAACTTATTTTGGATGGATCTAGCAAAAGTGGGAAAACCTCAGGGACGATTTTGGCTATTTACTCTAAAATTAGGATAAAACAAAAGAAAGGGTGTATACCGCTAGTGGTATAAAGTGTTGTTAACGTACAAAGTGTATGAGGTATTATTGGCTGTTGATTAGGTTTAGTCAACGTTTAATTTGAACGCAGTGACACAATCGTAAAGCAAATTAGCAGGTGTTTATTGTAGGGAAAGGTAATTTCGCCTGAATGATCGTACGCTTTTCACCATGCTTTGTTTTCTTCATCATCTTTAATCATCGTATTTCGCTTCGGTGCTTTCGTGTGCTATGTTATTCGCTTGTGATCGTGCTTTGTTATTCGATTCTGATTGTGCTTTGTTATTCGTTTGTAATGACGCATGTTATGTTTTCATCATATGCTTTGTTTTCTTCAATTCACCATTGAAAGAAACTACAGAACCTCGAGGTAGAAGATAATAACGGGGTCACGCACATTGAAAAATAATGGATAAAAACATAACATTACGCATGTTGAAAACATAATCACCCATGTTAAAAACATAATCAAGCATGTTAGAAAACATAATCACTAGCTAGGCCTTGCTTCCAAATATACAAGACATGCTCACTAACAAGCAAGGCCATTCACACAAACAAGCAAGGTCTTGCTCATTTCTAAATAAACATGCTCTTGCTAACCAACAAGCAAGGTCTTGCCTACAAACAAACAAGGTTGTTGTCATATGGAAGAGGGTGCGTCAGTCGGTGATAGATTAGGTTTTGGGATTAGATTGAGGTATTAAACATTGGAAGTGCAGCCGCTTTCTAATCGGAACAATACTCACTAAGGGCAAAAAGACTAAATTACATTTCCCCAATAAAAACAATTGATTCACGTGTCGCCCTCTGCTTTCTTCGTATGCTTTATATGTTAATGATCATTTGTATTCAAAACTTTCTCGGTGTATATAATAGAAAAATATTGTTAAAATCATTACGTTTGTTGTTAGGCATGTAGAATAACACAAATAAATAAAATACAATTTATTAAAAATGATTAAAAAATATTCATGTCTCAAAATAAAGAAAATTTACTAATTCATATAATAAAAAATAAAGTTTAAAATTCATTGAAAAGTTTAAACTATAATAGGGTTAAGCAAAAGCTTATTAAGATCATAATAAAAATATACTATTTAGTTTATTTTGAATAACTTCTTTTTAAACCAATGTTATTACATTTGAAGAAGGATATGATTCTTTCAATTTCACCTGGTAATCAAATAAGACCATGAAATGGTAATGATTCATTTCATTTTTTTTGTCTATTTTATTATCTCATTCATTTTCTTCCCCCGTCCATTTCATTACCCCATACAAAAATACCCGAAAATGACTAATTGTGTTTCAGTAAAATAGCTAATTTCATTTGTTGCTTTTATCTAAAAGGTCCCGTTACATCAAAAACAAGCAATGTGATTAGCAAGTAGTCGTTATTGAAGATTTTGTTGCTACTATAATGGGAAAGGATTCGACTGTCGTGCATCATACGCAAATATGCATTCACTTTAATTCATGATTGTTGAGATGATTTATTTGAAAGATGCTTCACTGGATATTTTCAAGCAAAAGCCCGTGTATTATAAAGTTACACCTTTACATCCACAATCAATTGGACACCACAATTTAAAAGGTAAAAATCATAGAGATAATCCCAACTTTGTTATATATATAAAAACTAATTTGTTGATAATATTGCATTATAAATGATATAAATGATATTATGTTATTGAAATCTACTCAGTATTAAGTGGAACTTTTTATAATAAGTTCTAACACGGATTGAAAGATGTGGAGTACACACTTACATAATATGCTTTAATTTCTGACACGATAATAAATTATATAAAGGAAATTGTGCATTTTCTAGGGGCAGCATGACACTCGTTCCCGCCTATAGAAAACCAACTTAGATACCTTGCAAACTATTCTATATGGTATTTATTCCGTATTACATAATCAAAAGCATAACTTGATAGAATTATCTTTCATACTCTCGTGTTTTTGTTTAAGAAGTTGAGTTTCATTGTGAATAATCCAATTGCAGATCTCATGCAAATATGAAATCATTGGGTCAAAATACTAATCTATAATGCAATATTCATATTTTTAAAATATTTAATGTAATGTTTTATGTCAAAAATCCTCTAATAATCCATCTAAAAGAAACATGTTAAATAAGTAGAAAACACAATCTTTGACTTTAAGCCTCATGGTTCACAAGTTAGGAGTTAGGTCGTTATTTTATGGAACAACCTTAATGTCAAGGTTGCTGCCTCTTTCTACCCATTATGTAATATTTAAATAAATTTAACATGAAAGTCAATACCTAGTTTGTTTCATTAAATATTTTCTCACTTTTGACTTGACTATTTTACGTATATTGTCGGGGTGTTTTTTTTTAACGGCCAATGGAATCACTCACGGAACACTGGAGTATCATCGTGCCACCAGTGTTGCCACGCGATCATATTCCACCACCAAGTCACCAATTCAGGAGGAAACTCATAATTATGAGAAAACCCCCTTTGTGAGATTCGAACCCAGGACCTTATGACCCTTAAGTCTTATCTCACCACCAAGATACCACTAGACTATAATGCCTTGGGTATTGTCGGGGGTGTTTTAGGAGGAAAAAAAAAGGAAATAAATTTGAGTATAAAATATTATTTAAAAACTTCAATAATCTACGTTTACAATTAGAGGAGTGGCCAATCCTCTTCCAGTGGAATCACATTCTTCTTGCTTTCCTTATGGGATGTGAAGAGTTCAGTTCTGCCAGCACCAAAATGTTGCTGGTGGATCGGGTTTTACCGCAGTGGGCCTTTGAGCGGCAGGTTTTCCCCGGGAACTAATGTGAAATTATTGGTGGACCCGGGTTACTCTCGGAATACTCCTTTGTTTAGTGGATACTTCATGAGTGATCGGGATTGATTTGTTGGCCGTTAAAATAAACAATTAGAGGATTGAATTTAAGAGATGTGATTTGAAGGCAATTAATAGTGTTGATTTAAATGAACAAAAATAATAATGTAATTTTGAGAAGTTTGGCATGTAACCTTAGATGTTTGACACTGTATTCAACTATTCACTTCCCCATTTTCAACACCTTCTTGGAAGTATATTCAATCCAAAACCTCTTTCAATCATCATCCCTTTGAGTTTCAATTATGTTAGTTTTAAAATCAAATATTTGATGTATATTCGAAATAAGTGTATCGATCAAAACAGGAACATTACTAAGATTGACCTACTTTATTTTTCGATCGGCTTTAGCTCGATTTAGTAAATATTATAAATCCAACCTATAGTTTGGTAATATTTCAAATACAACAGACCTCATTATGTTCAATTAGTGTTTCCATATCAGAACTATAGCATGAACCTGTTTCATATTTACAACAAATTAACACTCTCACAATTATTCAATTCACAAACCTCAAGTCCAATTGTGATGAGTTTGTTACTTTCTTAATCAACTTGCAATCACAATTCACAAGTGCATTTCATTCTTTATTTTTTCATGAAACCAGGTCAATTGTGATAGTTCCATTACGTTTTCTTTTACCAGAAAAAGAAGTTTTTTTATGCCTCAAATCATCAAAACAAAACTTTCGAGCCAGAAATTAGAAACCAAAACGTACACACAACTACCAACTTCAACTATCAATTACAAATATTCCGTCTTTAAGCCAACTTTCCAGTGACATGTGCTGCACTTTTGCTCTATGTTTTATCCACATGAAGGTGTTTTCCTTACTCTCCTCGATAATTTGCAATGTTTCGCCAAAGACGTAAGCTATGTAATTCGCTATTTAATTCATACAATGCACATCTTAAAAGCATTTCACCACCTAATATATATAATTTGTGTTTACTTATCATCAAAGGCTATCTATATTTCATCACTAAGTTCATCTAGTGTCATAGTTATTATCAATATCTATCTATATCTCCCTGCTTAACTTATCTAGATTAGTGTTGCTTATCATCCACAACCATCTATTCTTTCACCACTAAATTTATCTAGATTGGTGTTTGCTTATCATCCACAACCATCTATTCTTTCACCACTAAACTTATCTAGATTAGTGTTGCTTATCCCTGCTTAACTTATCTAGATTAGTGTTGCTTACCAAATCATTGATTAAAGTAACATGGCTACGTACTTAAAAATATATCTCTCGGCTCTTCTCTATTAAACAAACATTTATGAAAACGTATTTTGATATTTGCCTATTTGGGGCATTTTGTCCTACCATCACAAATATTTACATAACTTAAGCCAATCAATTTTCCTTAATTTTATATGAATGATACATAACATGACTACACATTAACCCCACAACTTAACCCACTATACAACTACGTAGAAATTCACATGGGCTTGCACCACCTATAACCAATTTTGTTGTATACAATGCATCACTTAGCAAGGATGAAAAAGAGCCGAGCATCACGCGAACTACTCAAGATCAACTCAATAAAAAGCTCAAAACAAGCCGAGCCTTATCGAGCCCGAGCCTAGCTTGAGCCTAAAACAAAGTTCTTTCTTTTATCAAGCCCGAGCTCAAGTCTGACATGTGAAGCTCCCGAGCTCGAGTCTGACATGTGAAGCTCGCTAGGCTCGTCAAGTCACATTGAGCCTCAATATAATATTAGTTGTATTTATATTTTTTGAAATATTTACCCCTCATTTAAAGTTGTTTAGTAAAGAGCCAAGTCGAGCTTTTCACTTGTAACAATATGGACTTAATGATTATACTAAACGAGCCTAGCCCGAATACCCAACCCAAGCTTAAATTTGAAAACTACCAATGACCCGAGCTTTAAAAACAAGACTCAAATCAAACCGAGCCCGAGCCAAGTCAAGCTCAGCTCGGCTCATTTGCACCCTTAGCTATGTCCCACACCAAACATATCACTATACTCGAAATACTATATAAAGTTTTTAAATACATAATCCTAGATATTTCCCCATAACCATTTCATCTATTCTCCAACTAAAATAATTCAAAATAAAAATGTTAAAGATGTCACACATTCCTCATGCTCTCATTTTGTCTTCAACAAGTTATTTTGTTTTTTTTCCAAGAAAATCATGCATTTTGACAACATTCCAAGGATATCAAGAAAAACATGGTACCAAATAGTCGATAATATTAACTGGCAGATAGTCATGACTTTCATGACTGTTACCAAAATAGCAATTCATGACCTAAGACACGTCATAAGATCACTACCATACCAAGATATGGCATTAGTTTTCAAAATTGTGATCATCAATCTGCAACTCAGCCAAACATAAAAATAAAAAAATCCAATTGCGAATTCTAGAGTCATGCAAAGTAATCACTTACCACCTAACTCAAGCTAAAGCTTTCTTGCTTCTGGTCTTGGCTCCTGCAACCTTTCCCACTTCATCAACCTTCAATTCTTCGCTTTCAATCTTGTTGATGCCATTGTCATTATCATTGACAGCATCACCAATCATATCATCAGTCTCGGGATGCAGCTTCTTATTAGGAGCATTATTGCTAACACCCTCAGCTTTCCTTTTCTTGCTAGCTTTAGGTGACGGTTTTGCAATGGCTTCATTTTCCTTAACATCTTCATCAGCCTCGGCTTTCGTTTCCTTGTTAGCTATAGGTGAAGGTTTTGCGATGGTTTCATCTTCATCATTTTCCTTGATGTCTTCATCAACCTCAGAATTCACAGCTTTTGCCTCCGCTTTGTCTTCATCTGCAACATCTGCATTCAGCATTTCTACCTCTGAAACTGCATTTTCCTCCATTTCTTTGGTCTGCCTCTGTAGTGATTCTATCACACTCATTAATTCTCTATTCACCTGTCATTATAATAAACAGTGAAGCTTAATTAAAAAATAACTAAGATTTCTAATACACAAACAAAATACGGTAGAAAACATATTAGATTATTAAATTTACCTGTGGATTCTGAAGGTATTCAGAAATGTCATTTGAGCATGATGGGCATTTCATTACGTTCTTCTGTGCCCTTAATGTTCGTCTACCCTCACAGTTTCTTTCCTTTATGAAAGTTTGACCAGCAAAAGAATCCTGCAAACATGACTTGCAGAAATTGTGTGCGCATGGAGTAGTAAGCGGTAGATTCATCACTTTGTGGCAAATGAGACAGCAGAACTCTGAAAATGATTAATTATAAAAGTTCGTATAACTTGAATTTATATACAAAAAATGACTTTAAGAAACTGAAATACAGCACTCAAATTGCTAAGAAAGGATTTACCTTTAAGAAGTCTTTCACTCACAGACATGATATGGGTCTTACGGCGAACTGTCCTTATTTGTGTGCCCTCCCCAACATCTCCGGTGTTTGCTCGTTTTCTACTCTCGGGTGGAGGAATTTTCCACAACCAACAAGCCTTCTCCTCCTGCACACGAGAATTAAATATAATGATTAATAAAATGTAATAACCAATTTATAAAAAGCATCTATCATAACATAAAAATGTACGAAAAAGTTAAATCTTGAAATAGGAAGTTGAAGGATGTACATCATAATCCCAAGATGGAGGAGTCTTCCTCTCTGTAACATCGGTTGCTTCCTTCAGCTCTTTAATGGAAGGCAACGGTCTTGGACGATCCCCAATTTCATCACTGCAAAAAATGCCGAAGTAAATAATTAAAAATCCATTTTATAGATTTCATATGCTAGAAAATATCAATATTATGAAGATAATGGCAAACCTTGTCCATGGAGCAGGATCATTATCACAGCGAACAAAAAGATACCGGCACACCTTAAATCCCTATTAGAAATATACAAGTGTGAGAAAGTGTTATAGAAAAGAAAAAATTGTATCAAGTATGCTATCAAAGTTATTATAAAAAAATCAACAAATTGTTTAACATCCTACTTGAATTCCTGGTTTACGCCAGCATTTCTCAATCCTGTAAACCCCATCATAACGGACTCCAGTTTCAGGTGCATAGGCAGAACGTTTTTCTTTGTGAGACCTGTCCATGTAGTTAGAAACTTATATAAGAGGATCTTGCATTTTGATTCAAAAGAAAATAAACGAGATACATAAGAGAAGCCGAAGTCATTCGAAAGACCATGAAACTAGTTATCAATGTCATTCATGTTATGTAGTTACTGAAATGTGACACTATGTGTGATCATTTGATGAATTATTTGTAAAAAAAATATCTACAAAGATTGAAACTAGATAAATAGACTAACAAGGAGACCATCATGTATAAATGTCATAGAAACATACCTAACGACACGTACTGGGTATCCCTTTCTGCAACTAACCCTTAAAGCTTCATTTGACTTATCAAACTTCTGATCAAATGATTGTGTCTTGTTTGTTCTTTTATTTCCACTCAAATCTCTTCCCCCACTGTCGAAAACAAATGAAAACCTTATAAAATCATGCAAATTTTGAATCTTACAAAATAAATACAGCATATGATTATGACCCCTTACACATCATTAACATCATCTAAGTTTTAACAGTTGAAGAAACCTCTTGCAGATAAGATGTGCAAAATGCCACAATAAACTTATAATATTTTCTTTCAATAAAAACTGTGCATAGCAGTAAGTATACCTTCCAGTGTAAAGAAACCACTCCCATGATCCTCGTCATCTTCGTATCCTCCAGATAATGCCACAGACTGTGCACCATAATCAGACTGCCCACATATCCCAGCAACATGAGGAAGATGGGCCCCCCACTGTCTACATTCCAAACGGTCCTCCCAAGTTTCACCTACCAAAACACCCATTCCTCTCTCAGGATCATTCTCTGCAAGAATGGGTCCAAAATGATCAGGTGGAACCGTCACAAATATTTTTTCCACTGCATGCGTTAGCCTTCCCGGTTTTCTTGGCACGCTCAGTGGTGTATGCTTTGTCCGGTTTGTTTTGGTTTAGAACAGAATAGTATGGCTTAGGTGGCCCAGAAGCAGCATTTGATCTAGTCATTTTTGCCATCCTAATTGCAATTACAAGTGATGAATTGATTCTAGGATTGCTTGCCATTTTAGAAGGAATCGCAGTTCGACATATCGCACAAGTACGTTTCCCTGACCAACCCATTTCTCAAAGCACTTCAAGCAAAAGTTGTGACCACAGGGCGTCTGAAACATAAACAGAAAATCACCATGAGCCATTAATTGAATTTAACTTGTTAATAAATGCAATAAATCTTCCATATTGTTAGTACAAACTAACCAACACATCTTAAAAAGCAAACACACATGATCCTGTGTCTCCTGTCATAATACCACAAATAAACCACTGCTGTCTCTTTTTCATTATTAAAATAAGCAGCAAAGAATGAACAATTTCAAGGCTTCAAGCTCCAAATTTCACTCACAATAAATCAATAATCAAATAAACAGTTAAAATAAGCAAACCTAAACACTCTCAAACCTAAAATAAAACAGTATATGCAATCCCAAACACTGTCATAAACAAAGAAAGAAAATGATCAGTTTCTCAAAGCTAATATCAAACAAAATGAACAATCCAAAACACTCTCAAACACAAAATACGCAGATGATCAGTATTTATAAGCAATCCCGGACGCTCTCAAAAACAAAATAAGCAGCTGAATCAGTTTTCATAAGCAATCCCAAACACCCTCAAAACTAACATCAAATAAATTAAACAATCCAAAACACTCTCAAAAACAAAACAAAACAAACAGACAGTTAACTTTTAACAAGCAATCAAACACCCCGAACCACCATCACAAAAAAATCTAAACACTTTTCCTATAAAAAAAATGCTACATCCTCTAAACCTCTTTAACCATAAAGTCATAAACAATGTCATTACACAAAAACTAACATAAACATTAATTTAACTTTTGTCAATTCTAAAAAAACAATGTCATTCTACTGCTTATCTTCATTTTTCATAATTAAAATAAACAGCAGAGAAAGAACAACTTCAAGCTACTATTATTACTCACAAATGTTAAATAAACAATTATGAAAATGCAACCCTAAACACTCTATAAACTAATCTTAAACAAAATAAGAAGCCCAGCCACTCTCAAAACTACTATCATAAACATAAGCAACATCATTCTACAAAAAAAAACTAACTTATACATGAATTTAACATTCATTCATTTTATAATAATAACAATAACAACAACCACAACAACAACAACAATAATAATAATAATAATGATAATAATAATATACCGTGACAGGTCTTTCAGGAAGCTGCATACAAAAGGAGCAGTTAAAGCTACCACTAAGAAGCTTCAACACATCATTACCACTACTACTACCACCACCAACCGTCGATCTCCTTCTTCTCCTCCATCTGTTCATCTCCACCGTCAGATCCTCCACCACTCAACAGCTTCTGACGCCTCTTCGCCTTTTCCACGTCAGACAACGAAGCATCAGACTCAATTGCACGAATCGCCGCAACAAGCGCTGCAGACGGTTCAGATCCCGATGCAACAGAACACGGAGGCGCGTCAGACGACATCAGGTTCGAACAGTCAGGACACTCCCATTGTGCTGCATCGGCTAGGGTTTCGGGACGAGTAGATAAACAGTCAACGTGCCATGGAGTGACGCATGTTTTGCACGTGATCTTCTCTTCTTCTGGTGGATTGGTTTTGCAGATCATGCAGCGGCCGTCGCCGTCGCATGGAAGGTCGCTATCGTGCGCCATTTTAGAGAGAGAGAAAAAGATGGAGGTTGAGTGAATTCAGGGAGTGAGGTGATGATAAATAGGATGGAGGATATTATTATTAAATAATAATATAATTTAATATTATTATTTGTTTGGTGCCATGAATAATAGTAGTGGATTTGAAATATTGAGAATTTGGTACATTTGGGGGAATTGAAAAAGTTTGGATTTGAATTTTCCCTCTTCTTCTTATCTTGCTATTCCAAAAATGGGATGTTTTTTAATTTCAAAGTTCATGGATTTAATTAAAAATATAAAGAATATCACACATATGGAATGTTAATTTGAAACTCCATGGATCATGAATATGATTTGTGAAAAGTTGAAGTGATTATTATATGAACTTTTGTGATGAGGTTGATGAACAAAGACGATATGGATAGGATAGAGCTACGTGGATTTAAATATTTAAAGTTTGGATTATAAATTTTAATGTTATCTGTTTAAAATAGTGTTAGGTTTCTCTTTTGTTTCTTTAGCATTATCTTTACGATGTTAGTTTGTTTAGTTAATAGTTATGTTGGGTTCCCTTTTTGTTTTAGTTGAAGAATTTTTATGAATCATTGATATTTTACAAACTTTGAGTTCTTCTTCTTGCTCCTTGACAACGGATCTTTTGCTACTAGATGTCGCAGCATCTTACGATTTTACAATATAATATCATTTCTTATCGTAATTTTATGGCAAGCACAAATTAGTGAAGTTTAATGGGTAAAGTCTCAATAAGTATAACTTTTTCTTACGTAGTAATTATTTGTCACAAGTTAAACTATTAGGAAAGCTTTTTTTTTATAAAGCTACTAGGTAATGGGTTAATTCACTAAGTTACTTACACAAAATTTTAGAAATGACAAATTTATGTGTTAAATATCAACCCAGTTTTGTTAATTTAACATACTTGTCTCATTAAATTTCACGTAAACTTTTTAATAAGCAAGGCCACCACCGACGTTGTTATGGTAAATTATACCTTTTTTTATTAGAATGTGAAGGATAGTAGGGCATTGAGAATGTGAAAGATACATTTGAGACACACTTTTATGTAAGGTGTAACTTTTTTATGAGCTATTGATCAACGATGTATGGCGCTTACATAAATTTTCTTCGAATAATTTCAACAAATCCCATATTCAGTTCCATTGTTATCGGTGACATAACTTCTTATCCAAAAAATAGAACACGATTACTTAAATGCACAACATATTATTCATTGAGAACCTTTTGGGCTAGTGGCACAATGTGTTCATCCCCATTACATTGATGCATGTTCAAACCCCGCTAATGTGTGTGTGCGTTCGTCTTAAAGAAACAAACATATTGTTAAAAAAACACATATACGTATGATGTTGTCAATGACATGACATATTGTTCAGATAGAAAATATATTTCCAATGTTATCAATTACGTGACGTTTTAAAAAGAAACGACAACCTAACTCAAGCCCTATTAAATATCATTTATAATCTTTGACACACAAGTCCGCTACCAATGCTCTTATGGTACATCATACTTGTTTTTTCATTATATAATAGGATATTGTTTTTACTAAGCATACGTTAGTGACACGTAGAACTTGTCGATTCGCATGTTTGAGAACGTGAAAGATACGCTTGTGACGCACATCTTATATACGCCATGATTTTTTCACGAGTGTTGATCAATGATGCATGTCAGTTAAACAAGTTTCCTCATAAAGACGCATGCATAATGAGCAAAACGACATTTGTAACCACTAACTAGCGTTTAAAACATGATAATCTTTCGACTCTTATCAAAACTCCATGAACAGTGGGTACCTGTACTACACCTTCAAGTTTTGCGACTAGGTCAGTTTGGTGCATCTAAAATCTTCAACAGCGCAGACAGACATTATGATCGTACAAAAATACACACCAAGCAGCACCCTCACGAGCCTCCAAAGACTCAACACTCTTATCAGCACAGGACAAATCATCATCAGTTTTACCAGTATCCGGGACATGAATACCCTAATAACATTTTTCTGAGGGGCAGGTGTGTGGCGAGTAGGATATATCTGTTTGCCAGCAGAATAGCAATGCCATTCCCAAACAGTCAAAACAACACTTAAAAGGTTTTCATGATGAAAATGACAAATACATAAGCCCATATATCTTTCATAGTTGTTTCCATAACAGCAGCATAAGATCAACTCACTAGAATACGCCATAATTACTAAAACTCTTAGAACCAAAAAAAAAAAAACAAAACACATATATATGCACATGCATGCTTATCTTGCTTGCTTATTGTTTTGACTTTTGCTCTAGGTCACAAGCATATCCCATCATCATATTTTTTCCGCTTCGAATCCTGCATAACTTCTATTCCCAGTTCTCCAATTTCCAGATTCACGTTATTTACCTCGGTCTCTGGATTCTCATCTTTAATGTCGTCACTTTTCTGATCTGAATTCGATGTTTCTTCTCCTGAAACTGCATTTTCCTCCGTTTCTTTGGTTTGCCTCTGAAGTGATTCTATCACACTCATCAATTCTCTATTCACCTGTTGAATAATTTACATCGATGCTTATTAGAAACATCCTAATACGCTAAACTATCTCTTGTTTGATCCATATTGTGGCAAGGCGGTTAAAAGATGTGATCGTATCAACTCATTTATATGAGTGCCAGTTTGGGTTAGAACTGAAAAATAAAAAAGTTCCCTAAAATGGAAACAGGTCAGGCGCGCATGGAAAGCCGCTCAAGCCTCACAATGCATAAAATCTTATGAAGATTGTTGTTCAAATAAATCAAATTCTGCTTTTACTTAATATCATAACCTTTTTAATCATATTAAATGAATACATTCAAAAATAAAAAGACAAAAAAAAGTGCTTACAGGCCCAACCAACTAGACCAGTTGACCCAAGCTAACAAAATGCCCATTTCTCCAAAATATAAAGAAAAACATATTACATCATCCTATTTACCTGTGGATTCTGAAGGTATTCAGAAATGTCATGAGGGCATGATGGACATTTCATGATGTTTTTCTTGGCCCTTAAAGTACGTCTACCACATGTTCTAGCCTTCATAAAAGTTTGTCCCGCAAAGGCATCCTGCAAACACGACTTGCAAAAATTGTGTGCGCAAGGAGTAGTAAGCGGCTGAGTCATCACTTTGTGACAGATAGGGCAGCAGAACTCTGCATTACAGTAACATAATTGGAACATGACATGTTAACCAAACAAAAACCATATTCAGAATAAATGCACAAAAAATGTAATTTTAATGCATGAGTGTTCCCAGCTAATCACTCAAAAAAGTTAATACAAGTAGATCACATACCTTTTAGGAGCCGTTCACTCACAGACATTTGTGTTTTACGACGGGCTTTTCTTGAACTGTTGCCACCCTTACCATCTGCATTATCTGCAAGTTTTCTACTTTCTGGTGGGGGTACTTTCCACAACCAACAAGCTTTTTGCTCCTACAAACACAAGAATAATATCATGTAAAACTTAAAATATAACAACCAATTGCTTGCATTGAGATAATACATAGTCTCACACAAAAAAACTACATGTGATCCTACAGTAAACAATTGCATCATCTCACATCATAATCCCAAGACGGAGTGCCCTGTCTCTCTGTGACATCTGTTGCGTCTTTCAGACTCCTCAATGGAAGGTAAAGGCCTTGGAAGATCACCATTTTCATCGCTGTAAAATTGTGATCAAAAGTAAATAATCCGAATCCCAAATCCATCTAGAGATTTCATATGCTTGAATTGATGATAATTACAGCAAAGACAAACCTTGTCCATGGAGCAGGATCATTGTCACAACGAACAAAAAGATAGCGGCAAACCTTGTATCCCTATTATAGTCTAAATGTCAGCGAAGGTTATATAGAAAGAAATTATATAAATAATGCGGTTAGAATTATATTTAATATCAACCAATAGTGTCATATCCTACTTGAATTCCAGGTTTTCTCCAGCATTTTTCAATCCGTATATCCCATCATACCGTACTCCTTTCTCAGGTGCATAAGCAGACCGTTTTTTCTTTGTGTGACCTGTATATATAGACAAAGAAAAGTTTACAAAAAAATGACATTAAACCTTTCATTAGACCATAATATACATGCTTACCATAAAGGTCATAGTCTTAACCTGAACTAAAAAATGGGTATATTTGAGGGTTGACTTGTGTTAAACAATAAACAGAGTGCGCAAGCTAATATTTTCAGTTTTTCACTGTAATAGCACCAGCTTCTGCTGATGTGTACATGTATACAGATAAGAGGTTCACACATGGCCAATGCATGAGATGATCCTGTATATTCGAATAAAAACAATCTGCGTACAAATACAAGAGTACAACCATTTGAGGACCGTCAATCAGTTATTTTTGGCTGTTTGTAGAGCACAGGTTTACAATAACATGCACGATAGGGTACAGACTAATAGTGATATTTAGCACTTTGATGCACAGACTAGTGATTAGGTCGACATGTAAACATGTCATAAAACCATACCTAACGACACGTACTGGGTAGCCTTTTCTGCAACTAACCCGTAAGGCTTCATTAGATTTATCAAACGTCTGATCAAAAGACTGTGTCTTGTTTGTCCTTTTATTCCCACTTAAATCTCTTCCGCCGCTGTCAATTATAAACAAAGAAGGATTAGGAAAAGAAAATATTCACAGATAAACATATGTGTCCTGGTGCAAAGATTTATGCACAACAGTCATAACTACTAAGAAATTTTTAATCGTATATAAAAAATAGCTCTCCTTTTAAGGAAAGCATTTTCGAAAGTAATTGCACAAATATGGCAAAAATTCTTCAACAAAGAGCACATCCTTGCATCAGAAACCCCATTTTTCCAACAAAAAAATCATATCAACTAACAAAAAGGGCAATCAGATTAGTTTATCATTTATGAAATAATAAAATTATATCGGTTATGGATCATATAATACCTTCCCGTGTAGAGGAACCACTCTCTACGTGATCTTCATCATCTTCATATCCACCAGACAACGCCACAGATTGTGCACCATAATCAGACTGTCAGCTATCCCAGAAACATGAGGAAGATGGACCCCCCATTGTCTACAATCCATACGATCTGCCCACGTTTCTCCAACAAGAACTCCTGTTCCTCTTTCTGGATCATTCTCTGCAAGAATTGGGCCAAAATGATCAGGTGCAACAGTCACAAATATCTTTCCACTGCATGCATTAGCCTTCCCAGAATACTTAGCCCGCTCAGTGGTGTACGCTTTATACCCGGTCTGTTTTGATTTAGAACAGAATAATAGGGATTAGGTGGTCCAGAAGCAGTATTTGATTTCGTCATCTTTGCCATTCT
>JAUTDX010002969.1:0-34608 GCA_030844895.1 Ambrosia x helenae
TCAACCTGTCTAATACATGGGATTGTAACCTAGTATATACTAATATATACAATTATGTAATTAACATTTATTCCATGTTCAAAAGGTTTCAAGCCTAAAATTTTCAGACCCAAAGCAACTTAGCTGTGGTTATGGTTTTGGGTATAACCTTCAAATTCTCTTAAGCGAAACAACCATAACCGGTTGACTATGGTTATGGTTTTGGGCCGAAACCGACCCATACATAATCCTACTAGCTTTGTTCTCCATTGTTTATTGTTTATAACTTTTAAGGTGCGTTAAGATTTTGAGTATGCTGCTACGACGTGCTTATTTCTTCATCTATGCCTGAATATAAATTTCACTCAAAATTGTGTTGTGAATAACAAACATTGTAGAAGTGATCAAAACATAAACGTACATTTCATAAAATTTGTCCCCCAGATTATTTTTTATTTATTTTTTTTAAATTGACACCGTTTATCTTTTTTGTTTCTTAAACATACTGTTACGACATGCGTTTTTATCTAAAGTTTTATTCGAAAGGGTCAAATATAGCTCTACCATATAAACAACATCGGTACCTGTAGCATATTTCGTTATATGGTTTTCTTGACATGGTAATATGATATTTGCAATAGATTTTTTTTCTTACTGTAAGCTATATAGCGAGTGCTGACATACAATAATGGTAGTATGACAAATCGCTACCAACTAAACATAATCAACATCGGTATTCGTTTTTATGGTATTTAGTTGATGTAAAACACATGTTAAATATTCTCGTAAGTATACGTTTTTGTGTGCAATGGTAGTACTGTATTGTATTGTACCGTACTGAACAAAACTGAATCCAAAATAACCGTAATGCGTATAAAATGTACGGATTCGTTTGAACTTTGCCATTTACCACTTTGGTGGGGTGATTAGGAGGTTTCCCTAAGGGTTTCGTCATGAGGAGGTCCGCGATTCGATTCATGCTAAGTGCATACTGTACATAATGTGAATCAATACTATTGGGTAACTAGGTAAGGATTCAAATTCAGAGCAGAGTTTAAGAGTTACTGTTGTCCTAAGAACTTAGCAGGCAGTGGCGAAGCTTGAGAAATTGGTCCGGGGGTCGGAAATCACCAGTCATGGGACGTAACCTAAATATTTTTTTCTAGAGCTATGTTTTGGATTATATGTTCGGGTCGGTGATTCGATTCGGGTCGAGTCAAACATTCAAATATCACATAAATTTTGCAATACAACCATCTCATACACATAATCAACAATCTATATACGCATATACATATACGTGATTCATATATGATATTATGTTATAAGTTGTCAAGGTCCCATAAGTTGATATTAGAAAGAAAAATGAGGACATACCAACAGGTTTTCCAGCAATTTCAACATCGAAATACACCGTTGAGTAGGGGTGAGCAATAAACGGTTCCGAACCGCGAAAACCGTGAACCGACCCGAACCCGCTAGAACCAAACCGAATTAATGTTATAGTTTCCGGTTCCGGTTCTCATATTTTGGCATAATCGGTTCCCGGTTCGGTTCCGGTTAGAACGATGGGTCCGGTTAAGAACCGTTAGAACCGTTTTGAATTAAATAAATATTTAAATATTCTATTATTTGTTTGAAGTAGAATGTGTTGTTTCCTTCTTTATAGTTCTTAACAATTTTAAATTGTTTTACTTGGTATGAATGTAGAGTATTGCCTTATGTGATGGTCGGCAGTCAACACAGCTTGTTTTGACCCGTTTAATCTGTATAAAAAAGAATGATCTGATCCGAACAAAACATATTTTGATACGTAAACTGCTATACTTTTAGTAACCATGGTTAAACACAAACTGTTGATAATTTTTTTTAAAGAAAAATCATTGTTTTTTGTTTATTTTTTTTATTTAATTGTTAATGTTAAATTTAGGATTTTATTGACAACCGGTTTCGGTCTAGAAACCGTTTCATGTGAACCGTTTCACCCGATTCTGGAACCGAACCGTTTAGTAATTATCGGTTCCGGTTCTCATATTTTGGAATAAACGGTTCGCGATTCGGTCCGGTTCGTTCGGTTCGGTTCTGAATCGTTGCACAGCCCTACTTGTGAGTCACTTCCTTCAAATCATTTTCTGTTTAACTTTGTTTACATTTTAAAACGTCTCACATCCGACTCTCCATCTCTATCTTAATTACAAATACTTAATTTATTGTCTTTTCAGTAAGTGAGATCGAGAGATAGAGTAGAGTATAAAGGGTTTAGAGTTTTTTGTAGGTTTAGGCTTTTAGTTGGGCTTTTTTTATTTGGGTTTTCCCCAAAGAAAAAAATGGGCTAAATCAAACAATTGGATTGTACCTCTCAAATGGACTCAAAAGAAAAAAACAAAGAAAAACGATAAACTCGGTAAAACAACCGATATTTTGGAATCTTGTATCGTCCGATATAATGTTAGTTTTGTTTTATATACTATACCTATTTTTTTCCCAAAAGAACGGGGGGTCAAAACCGTATATACCTAAAAAATTATATACGGATATTATATAATCGAAACTATTGAGGGAAAATTTCGAGGGCCCCAACCAATCTGCGCCCCTGCTTAGCATGTGTTTTATGAGCCAGTCAAACTAAACGTTAAATAAAATTCTTTTAAAGTTATTATTTAATAAGATAAATTTTGTCATGAAGTAGAGAGAAACATAGACCGTTGGATTAGGCATGTCTAGTGGGTTTTATGGGGCGCTATGGGGGAAGAGCTCCATGTGTATAACGAGTGTTTTGGAGAAAAATGAATTTTATAATATTATTTTTAGTCCATTTCTACATACTTTTTACTACAACTTTTTTTTTAACTGCCAACGAAACGTAAACTGCGAACCCAAGAACCCCCCCAGGACTATGCAAGGGGCTGGCCAGGGTGCCAGGCTTGCCCACGAGGTTTCCGAACTGGGGAAAACCCGATCCCCCACCCGTCCGAAGACCCGCTGTGGAGAACCTGTAAAACCCGGGCGAGATTAGGACTCGAACTCCTAACCATAGGTTAAGAGTCATCCCTCATTTCTCATTAATGTCCTCCAAATGTAGCTAGTGGAAATTGAACCCAAATCTTCCATAGGAAACTTAGGCCCTCAACCAACTGGGTTACAAGTGTTGGACTACTTTTTTCTACACCTAATCAAATATCTTTTACACTCTATCAAATAATAATATTTTAATCCTTATAGAGCCCCACAAATCTTTTCACACACTACACACATATTTTTTATAAAGCCTCCTAAAGTCCTACACTACACATGCACTTGGGAGGGAGTGTGAAGAAGGGCGTTTTAAGGGTGTTTCGTTCGAAATGCCGACAGCCGGGGCGTATGTTCGTCATCATTCAGCCACCCACCAAATCAGCGCCTTTCTCTACACGTGGTTCATCTACCTTTTGTCGTTTTCACCTTTATATATCATCACATTCACTTATATCTATTGTTTGTTTATATTTCTTAAGTTTATTTCAAAATTTAAGTTTCACAAATTAATTTAAGTTTCACAAATTAATTTAATTGTTTTTAGTCTTGGGTGTATAGCCCAGTGGACATGGAAAGTTATGGAGAGGACTCAGGCCCTTGTGGTCATGAGTTCGATTCTTGATTGCTTCAGGTTTTACTGGTTTACTACCGTCGTGCTTTCGCGCGGGTATGAGGGTCGGGTTTTTCTTGAAACAGAAGACGGGTGGGCTAGAGGCTTCGTATGTGCGGGTTAGGTCGTTGCGAGGCTCATGAGTTCGACTCCGAGTCTCTGCTTCCTTTGCCATTGGGCTAGGGCTTCTATCACCAGTTCACCATGAATATAGCCTGTTTTACTCAACAGTTATTCAAAAACATTTTAATATTTTAAATAGAAACAGTGACGTAATAAATGTGAACAGGTATTGGATCAGTCAAGTAAAGGACAACAGATTAAGCGCAACCACAACCGTCCGATGACACAGAATATTACTTGACATCGAGATACGCGTTTAACCTCAAAAGACCACAACACCACAAAAACCTTTTTCCTATTCTCCGACAGTCACCACAGCAGCCTGTTGCTCATCATCAACCCCATCGTGCGTTATTTATTTATATTTATTTGACTTCTTGTCTTCTTTCCTCGTATCTTTAAACTCAAACAAAATCTTTAACCATAAACATGTATATTTAAGGCTCTGTCTATTTGGACACCCTTGATATCTATTTGGACACCCTGTATATGCCTCGTATAGGGCTATATGGGGAATATAAAGGACAAAAAGTTGAACACTGACTTCAAGGCAATGATTGGCTGCAACTTGGTACCTTATACTACCCATATAGATCAATATGAGGCATATCAAGCCTAGTATTAATACCAATACTAGGCTTGGAAACTGATATGGGGGTGCCCAGATATGGGTCATATTGAGCAATACGACCCATGTAAGGGTCTTTTTTTTATTTTTTTTTATATTATCATTTTTATTGTTTTTAAATAACTAAAAATACTAAATTAACTTTAAAAAATCCAAAAATTAACAAAAACAAAAAGTAGTTATATTCAGTCCAAAAATTCAAACATGTTTTTTCGAACACGTTTTTTTTCGAACACGTTTTTCTCCGAACACGTTTTTTTCGGACACGTTTTTTTTTCGAACACGTTTTTTTTTCAAACACGTTTTTTCTCCGAACACGTTTTTTTTCGAACACGTTTTTTTTTCGAACACGTTTTTCTCCGAACACGTTTTTTCGAACACGTTTTTTTCGAACACGTTTTTTTCGAACACGTTTTTTTTTCAAACACGTTTTTTCGAACTCGTTTTTTTTTTTCAAACACGTTTTTTTTTTCCGAACACGTTTTTTTTTTCGAACACAATTTTTCGAAAACGTTTTTTTTGAACACGTTTTTTTTCGAAGACGTTTTTTCGAACTCGTTTTTTTTTTCGAACACCTTTTTTTCCGAACACGTTTTTTTCGAACACGTTTTTTTCGAACACGTTTTTTTTCGAACACGTTTTTTTTTCAAACACGTTTTTTCTCCGAACACGTTTTTTTCGAACACGTTTTTTAGGACACGTTTTTTTTCGAACACGTTTTTTTTTTAAACACGTTTTTTTCTCCGAACACGTTTTTTCGAAAAAAAAAAACGTGTTTGAAAAAAAACGTGTTCGAAAAAACGTGTTTGAAAAAAAAAACGTGTTCGAAAAAAAACGTGTTTGAAAAAAACGTGTTCGAAAAAAACGTGTTCGAAAAAACGTGTTCGGAGAAAAACGTGTTCGAAAAAAAAAACGTGTTCGAAAAAAAACGTGTTCGGAAAAAAACGTGTTCGAAAAAAAAAACGAGTTCGAAAAAACGTCTTCGAAAAAAAAACGTGTTCAAAAAAAACGTGTTCGAAAAAAAACGTGTTCGGAAAAAAAAACGTGTTTGAAAAAAAAAACGAGTTCGAAAAAAACGTGTTTGAAAAAAAACGTGTTCGAAAAAAACGTTTTCGAAAAAAAAGGTGTTCGTAAAAAAATGTGTTCGAAAAAACGTGTTTGAATTTTTGGATTGAATATAACTAATTTTTTTTTTGTTAATTTTTGGATTTTTTAAAGTTAATTTAGTATTTTTTAGTTATTTAAAAACAATAAAAATGAAAATATATAAAAAAAAATTAGAAAAGACCCTTATATGGGTCGTATTGCCCAATATGACACATATCTGGGCACCCCCATATCAGTTTCCAAGCCTAGTATTGGTATTAATACTAGGCTTAATATGCCTCATATTGATCTATATGGGTAGTATGGGCACCCCCATATCACTTTCCAAGCCTAGTATTGGTATTAATACTAGGCTTGATATGCCAAGTATTGCCCAATACTAGGCATATCAAGGCTGTTTTTTATTTTTTTTAATACAATATTATTGTTTAAAAATACTAAAATTACTTTTAAAAATCCCAAAAATAAAAAAAATAAAGTTTTATTGATTTGAACTCTATTTTAAAAAAATTAGATGTTTTTCTTACAAAGATGAGACATATTCGTTTTTTTTAATTGTTTGGTTTGTTTTTGTTGGTTTTGAAGATGTTTGTTTTCTTTTGTTTCAAATGTATTAAATACTACGATCAATCGACTTAAAAAAAAAACATTTTCTCAAACAAATCTTATAACCTCTTCAAACTTTGTATTGTTTATATAATTTCTTCAAACTCACCAAAACAGAACAAACATCTTCAATACCAACCAAAACAAAACCAAACAAAAGAAATATTTTTTATAAAATAATACTGGTAACAAAAAGTTGTAATTTTGTTAAAATAATATTGGAGTGAATATAACTAATTTTTCGTCAATTTTTGGATTTTTTTTAAGTTAATTTAGTATTTTTAGTTATTTAAAAACAATAAAAATGAAAATATACAAAAAATAAAAATAGACCATAATATGCCTCATATTGATCTATATGAGGCATATTACTTTATTGTTTTCTGTGTTGGTCAGCATTAATTAGCTAGAAGACAAAAATTGTATTTCAATATGCCTCATATAGGTCTATATGAGGAGTATTAACTTTATTGTTTTCAGTGTTAGTCAACATCAGATAGCTAAAAGACAAAAATTGCATACCAATATGCCCCATATAGCTCTATACGAGGCATATTTAGAGTGTCCAAATAAGCTTTTTTGGGGTGTCCAAATAGCAAGACCCATATTTAAAACTGCATCTAATAACAAATATAACCATTTTATTACAAAAATAATATTCACCTGTTTGGCACCAAAAACAAACAAGAACATTAATATTAATATTAATATTAAGAGTTTATGTCTTTATCATTTATATACAAAATCGAACAAGAAATATTTCAACATTATCAGCGCATTAATAATAATATTATCAGGCTGCTTTAATTCCAACAAACACCAACTTTATCTCCGTCAAAACGTTTTATAAATCCGATCTAAAAAAACGAAAGGAAAATCTCCGACTAAACAACTTCAGGTGGGGGATAATTAAGATCAAGATCAAGCGTTAACGGTTTCTCCTGTTTCATCAACCGTTCAGATGAATAACTGAAACTATTAACCGGTGAAGAATCTGAATCGCTTCCGGTACCGATTGTCAGACGTGGGTCGCCGGCGACTGATCTTTCCGATCCAAAGATGTTATTAATATTCGCATTTTTTTGTGGACGGTAAAGATACAAAGGAAACCCATTGGAATAATGTGAGAGGGTAAGATCAAGGGCTTCCGGCGGAAGTTGAGGAGCGGCGGCGGTGACGGCTCGACGGCGGTGACGGCGGTGATGGCGGCGGTGGTGTGGAGGTGGGAATCAGGGAAGTTGGTTTTGGCTTTGGAGCCACGGAACTGACGGGCGGCTGAGTCGTAGGCGCGGGCGGCTTCTTCGGCTGTGTCGAATGTGCCGAGCCAGACCCGGGATTTTTTGCCTGGGTCTCGAATCTCGGCAGCGTAACGCCCCCAAGGACGTTTACGGACGCCGCGGTAGCGGGCCTCGTGGACGCCATTGGGGGCGGCTGTGTTGGTGACGGTGGTGGCGGTGATTGGAGGCATGAATATTATTATTATTATTAATATTATTATGGGATGGATGAGGGGTAATGAGATAAAAAGGTAGGTTGGTTGATAATAATATAAGATGGTGGTGGTGGTTTATGGGGGCGCCTTGTGTGTGTGTGACATATTTGGCTCCTACTCCGCTGCCTGGGGAACAGCTTTTACAACTTTACATGTGAACATAAATTTTAACCGCTATTTGCTTTTCAGGGTTCCTAGTTTTAACAACCTCATTTTTTTCACCCTCAAGTTTTGTTATTTTTTTAAAAATTTTTCTCGTATATGTGAAACTTGAATCTAGGACGTCTAACTGTAAGTGTTTCTAAAGGATTTGTCTTTGCCAAGTTTTATTAACTAGTATATAAATTCATTTGGTTTTGATAAAATTTTGAATCAGAACGGCTCTATGATTTTGGAAATTGGTAAACTGAAATGAGCTTGTAATGATATTAAAAAAAAAGAAAAGAATTAGATTGTGGGAAGGTAAAACTCGCTTGTAGGGTGATTAATGATTATAAAATGTACTTTCTTGTCTCGTAGTAGAGGTGAAAAAATAACTAGTTTGAAAATTGGAACCGACAATGTAAAATGAAACTGAACGGTAGACACACAAACCGATTCATAACCGACTTAAACCGTATTTGGGTTCTTCTCCTTGAAACCGGTTTTAGACGGAACTGAACCGGTAAAAGATGTCAAAATATCCCAAAACCAATCAACCCCAAAATCGAATCAATAAAAAACCGATCAATAAACTGATTGAACTCAACCCGGTTTGTAACTGAAAACGACTTTGACTTTTTGTTCACCAACCCATGACCCGGACCAGCCCAGGTCCCGATTCCTAGTCCGGTCTAGGTCAGAAAACACTACCTCTATCTCGTTGTGCCTTATATCGTATGCTCTTTTTAACTCAAAATTAACTTTTTATTTTTTGACTTTAATAACTAACATACAGTTTGTTTTTTCTCTTAATAATATACTAAATCATAATTTTTACTATTATCCTACCGTATCATAAGGATATATATATTTGATTCAAGTATTTAAAACACAACTATTATTAAAGCGTTAGTTAATTGTTTGAGGACTTGATAGCAAAAGGGTATGATTAAAATAAGTTTGTTGACGACATAAGCGTTCTGATTGCGTGGGAATTAATAAGAAAAAAGTTATGGACACACCACCAAGGGACCCGCTGCCCCTCATTTTAGACACACGTTGATGTTTGTATTTTATACTATTTTTTCTTGTTTTATACGTAGAAGTTGTGTATAATAATCTTTTATAAAGACCGTACTATTTGTCAAACAAATGATTCACTTGTATGAACGAACTAAAAAACTGGATTACGGCACAATTAATTTAATAAATAATTATATATAGTTATGTTAGTCTTATTTAAAAAATAAAAAGAAATATATTTTCTAGTTAAGGGTGATAGCAAAACAAAGCAAATATTAAGGAAATGCTCATATCAAAGACACATAATTGAGTATATCATAAACAAAGTGTAGAAAGAGTCCCCACATCTTAGTTTACAAAAAAATATAATAAAATGAAATATGTGTGATACAAACATGACTATCCATATGTCTCCTAAGCAAGTGCTATCTTCCATCATTTGATAGAACACCGTAGGCTTGTCACATTGAAATATGTTATATTATTATGATTTGGCGTATTAACTTGGATAAGTTGGTTTTATAATGTTTTATATTGATATTGGGCCTTATTTAACATAGTCGGCACAGTTGGTGCTAGAGAAAAGACAAATGAAATAACAGCGTATTTTCGTGTGTGGCTTTCAATAGTCGGTCCATTCATTACGTTACAAACTACTCAACTAGTCCCACCAAAGCTCCTACGCGTAATGTTCCTTGAAAAAAATAAGATATCTATTATGGTTAATCACTATTCACTTCACCTTCTATTTAGCTACCTACAACACTTTGGGCCTTGGGGCTTGGGTAGTGGTAGGGCTGTAAGCAAACCAAACATTCGGCAAACAGTTTGCGAACTGTTCGACGGGAAGTTCGTTTTTGTTCGTTTGTTTAATAAATGAACGAACACAAACAAAAAATTCCGTTCGTTTAGCTAAACAAACTAACATGAACAGAGGTCGCGTTCGTTCGTTTATGTTTGTGAACGTTCGGTAATGTGTTTGTGTATGTTTGTTTTTGTTCGATAGTTCATTAGGGTTTTTAATTTTTATATTTAATTTAAGTATTTCAAATTTCCCAGTGATAGATTATTTAACATATATTAGCGTATCACATGTTAATATTACTTTAACTATTTTGATTAACTGTTATTTTTTGTGGATTAAACGAGAATTTCAAGTTTAGTATGATACATCAGTGTTTTTATAAGACATTATGTGATCAAGATTATGTCACGTATATTTGGGTAATTTAATTAGTATATTCTGGGCGGACAATGTTAGCGATGAAAAATGCGAATTTTCATAAGTTAATGTGCTAGTTTGTGCTCGATTTTGTCCAGTAACGCCTATTTGTGTTCGTTTACATTCATTTGTGTTCGTTTTTGGCCGACACCTAAATTTAGCAAATAAATACAAGCGAACACGAATAAAAATCTTGTTCGGTAAGTGTTCATGAACAGTTCGTGAACACATTATTTTCTTAACAAACGAACACGAATAGAAAATCTTGTTCGGTAAGTGTTTGTGAACAGTTTGCAAACAAGTTAATTCCTTAACAAACGAACACGAACAAGGCCTTGTTCGTGTTCGTTTGGTTCGTTTACAGCCCTAGGTAGTGGCTTTTGAAGGTTGTTGAGTTAGAGAATGGAGACATGGCATGGATTGAAAGAACCGGTTCCAGTTCCGGTTTCGGTTCCTAGCATAAAAAACCATACCCGGTATACCGGTTTCGGTTTTTCAATACCCGGTTCCGGTTTTTTTAATACCTGGTTCCGGGTATGGAACCGGTTTCGGGTGTATCGGGTATTGAAAAAAAAATCGGGTACACTGGGTATTGAAAAAACCTGGGTATATCGGGTATTGAATTCTTTTTATACAATCACGTCGAAGGATAGTGCGACTTAGATGATTATAACGCGCTTATAGAATTCTTTGAGTATACTTTTTGAGTATTCGGAACCGGTTCTGATTTTTAATACCCGGTTTCGCCTCAACATCAAAATGCCAAATAGTCTCGTCACTTGACACATACTTTTTGAGTATTCGGAAAACCGGGTTTCGGGTATTCGAAAAACCCGGTGCCGGGTATTCGAAAAAAACCGGTTCCGGGTATTTAAAAAAACCGGGTAGAACCGGGTATAAATCGGGTCCGGTTCCGGGTCCGGTTTTTTACATAGAAGTCTATACCCTATGCGTACCCGCGGGTAGGGTCGGGTACGGTTCCGGGTATACCCGGTTCTGGGTTTTTTTTTCGGTTCCAATTCCGGTTCCGGTTTTTTTGTGCACCTCTACCATGGAAGGCTAGTTAAGGTTTTCATGGGGAGATGAGGTTAGTCGGAGATGAAGTTAATCAGAAATTGGGTTCGTCGGGCTCAGGGAAAGAATGAGAAACATTGGTCATAGTATTTTGTGTTCGACCAAAATGCCGGGCATATATTGATGGAGACGATATTGTTGACAGAGATCTTTGGATAACGCGTTATACATATGGGATGGCCTTGTTTAGCTTGAATCAATTCTAAGCAGAAAACCGAATAGATATATGTAACTCATCTGTTGACAAATTGTAATGCATATAGTTGTTATGTTAATGCACAAGCGCTTTTCTTGTTTTAGTATAAGAGCATCCACCATATAATGTTGAGAAAATTGGGTGTCCGATTACATGTGGCAAAGGGGCGGACACCACTCTGGACAAACCAAACGATGTGGCTATGGTCCCGAATATGAAGTCTGGAATCCCAGACTTCATCCGAACGTTGAGGGGGTGGTCCCAAATCCAACCCAGCGACTATATAAACAAGCCTAACCTTCGTGGGACGAAAGAGACGAAGAGATTGAGGTCTGAAACCTGCAACTTTGGCGAAGAGAATGGCGGACGGAACAGACAAAGAAATTGGTTATTAAACTGGAAAACGAGAGTTTTGCTAGCTTGATATCGTCATAGGTGAACGTAAATATGTGACAATCGGGGAAACGTGTTATGCTAGTAGGCGGTTAGGATTCAGGGTTTGAGTGTTTGATACTAGGCACATTTCTGTTTCCCGTTACTAATAATGTATCTAAATATATACAAGACATGAACGCGGCCTCTGTTCATGTTCATTCAGAAAAAATACAAAATTTTGAGAGTATGAACTTTGATTCTTAAATCAAAGAATGATGACAAAGCAAAAACACATATTATACCATCAACAGATCAAACTAGTCATAACTTTTTATATCAAAAAGGTGAAACCACAAAGAAATCACAGGGCTCAATAGCTTGAACATTGAGTATGAATTCTGCTAAATAAATTTCCTCAAAATACATAATCTACAATAGCATAGATGCCAAAAGATGATGACATCAAACAGCGGATGCAGCAGGTGTAGGTTCAGGTGCATACCAGCCATGGTGAATCTCTACAGCTTTCTTTCTTCTAGCGAGGCGCGATTTCCTCCTCGCTCCAGTGTTCTTGTGTAATGTTCCAACCTGAATTGCTTTGTCAATGACAGAGTAGGCCTCTGCAATCAGCTTCTCAATACCAATAACCTCCTCAGGCTGTGCATCAGTCTTCTTTCTGAGTGCATCCAACTCTTCCAGAACCTATAAAATTGTGTATTGTTAACCATGCACACAGATGTAATAACAATAAATACAAAGAAACCTAATCAAACCGTATATGTTGTCAAAAGCTAGGCGCATAGGCGCAGCCCAGCGCACCAAATGCGTTGTGCCCTGAAACAGCGCTGCTTCAGGGCATGTTCTGGATAATCTGGCTATAATCCGGTCAAAAATGGAGAAAAAACAAAGAAAAACTCTTCACTAAGGCTGGAATCTACCTAAAACAACCTAAACTAGCCCTAAACAATCCTACAACATGTCCAAAAGACTAAAACCCCTAAAAATGGTATTTTATATTATGCACTTGGAATCTAGATTAAAAAAGGCCTCGCTTTATAAGGCGCCTAGGCTCCTGGCTCCGTTCGCCGTTGGCGTTGACAAGATAGTGCATAACTATGGTAAAGATTTTAACAATAAATCCCAACTATTTCTTAACTGAGTGCATCCCATAGTTGTTGGAAGCCATCACCTCTTGTGCCTAGGCTCATTTTTAGGCTAGGATATGCAATTGCGCTTAAAAAATCTCCACGTGATAACTTAGGCGCAGATTCCGGCGAGATTCCCAAATTCTAGAGAGTTTCCAGCCAAATTCTCTAGATTATGGCTACATTACAGCCAGGCTTCTACTTTTATCTAAGGAAAACTATTTTTATACACTAACATTTTAAAACTTTTTATACTAATCAGACGATATTAAATGTTACATAATATATTTTTACTTCTTTGTTCCCTTCTTTTAATCACAGGACCTCGCTCTTTTTGCACCTTGCGCCTAGGCCACAGGCCAGGCCTATGCGCATTTGATAACCATGGTGCATCCAACTCTTCAAGAACCTATAAACATTCATAACACCCTCTATCCACTATAATTTCTAGGTCAAATCTAACACTCATACAAATGTAAAATTGATACAAGTTTAAAAACAAATATTACCTTCTTCATCCGAGTTCTAACTTCAGACTTTCGAGCTTTATTATACAACCGCCTCTTCTCAGCTTGACGAGCTCTTTTCGCTGCAGAATCAGCTTTCTTACCCGTACCCGCTTCACACACAATTGAACCCGACCGACCCGATTGCCTTCCAATAACCGGGTTAACCGACACTAATCCTGTTAATTCAATCAATTTGTTTTAGTATCCGAAACATTAAAAGAGGGTTTTTTTTTTGTTTTGTTATGTGAAGTGTTTAAAAGAAGAAAAAAGGATACCTGTGGAGAAGGCGTTGAAAGAAGAAGTGTTGGCGGAGAAGGTGAGAGGCTTGAATGTGTTGGTGGGTGGGTGTGAAGATGAAAGAGAGAGGGACTGGAACCTGCCCGAAAGGTAGAGGCATTGAGCTGATGTTGCTGCCATTGTTGACGATTTGTTGAGGTTGGTTTGCAGGTTTTTGTGAGTGGAGTCTTATCTTATCCGGGATGAAGGAGAGGGGATTTCATTTCGAGGGTTTTTGTAATTGGATTTAATATTAATAATAAATATAATATTAAAAATAAATATAATACTAGAGTTATTGAAAACCTTATTTATTAAAACTACTTAGGTGCCGGCGCGTTACGACACAAACAACATTTATATTAGTTCGGTTAATCCATAGTCAATTAACTAAAATATTTGTCTTGGTGCTTGGCATAATCATTAGCGGAGCTTGAACTGCATTAACCACAATCGAAACATTCGAATCATATGTGCTAGAGGAAATGCAAGCACATCTATACAATCTAAGCATTAGCTGCTTGTTGCTTGTTTGTTTGATTTGATTTAGAGTTAATTGCCAATTTATTCCCTGATGTTTGTCAAAAACTGTCACTTTCATCAAAATCTTTTTTTTTTCCGCATCTGTGTCCCTGTGGTTTCATTTTTTTGTTATTTTAGTCATCTGCACTAACTGAGTTAACAAAACCCAGTTAATTCAGGGGCATTTTCGTCCATGTACACCAAACATTTTTTATTTTGACATTTTCATCCAAAACCACTGTATAATAAATAAATAAATAAAACTGTAAAAAGTAACAAAGATTCGACCCTTATGGGGCTCGAACCTGAGACCATCTGTATGTAAGTCAACGCCCAGACTAACTGGTCTGGGTGTGTGTTTGTTGGCTATGTTGGATTCAAAATTTATTTAATTTAAAACCTGAAACAACAAAATCCCCAATTAAACTTATATAAACCCTAATTCCTAATCAACTGAACAAGCTTCGATTCTGGGAGATTGAGGGCACGAAAATGAGAGGTTACATAGGGGATCTCTTAATCGGCCCTTTCAGAGGTTCTGTGCAAGTTTAATCGAAATAACTATGCCTATATATACGATTTTGAATGTTTGACCGAGCCATTAAAGTCCTATGCGTTTTGAGCTTGATTATGGAAAGTTTTTGACTGAATTCAAGCATTTAACTGACGAGGATGAAGGTCTTGGTCAAGAATCAATCACGATGGTGGAGGTGGTGATGGTGGTTGTTGCGGTTTTAGAATGAAAAAGAAAGATAAAGAGAAAGATACGGTGATGGTTATGGTGGAGTAAGGCTGTGGCGAGGGGTAGTTGTGGTGGTTTGTGGCAGTGGCAGGTGGTGATGGTGACGGTGATGACTGGTGGATGTTGATGGGTTAACTGAAGAGAGGGGGGGAATCAGTTTTTATATAAAAAAGAAATATATGTATATATATATATATATAAAATCTAAAAGAAATTAAAATAATTTAAAAAGGGTTTTGGATGAAAATGGCAAAATAAAAACGTTTGGTGTATATGGACGAAAATGCCCCTGAATTATCTGGGTTTTGTTAACTCAGTTAGTGCAGATAACTAAAATGACAAAAAATGAAACCACAAGGACACAAATGCGAAAAAAAAGATTTGGATGAAAGTGGCAATTTTTGACAAACCTTAGGGACTAAATTGGCAATTAACTCTTTGATTTATAATGGTTAAACTTTCTTTGAAACCATGTTCTTTATCTTTCAGTTCCCGAGATTTCTAATAATTGGGATATACTAGAGAAGAGTTGGGTTTAGCAAATTTTAATTGGTAATCACGTGATAAACCTTTCAATGTTCTGCAATCAAAGTAAAATATTCTTGTTATCAAAGTCAATCAATCAAGTTTCATAATCATGTCCATGTGACAACTGGATTAAAATTGAGTTTTTAATCTACTTTAAATCTAAATCCTCAAGGAATCACTTTTCCTTAGCCCCTCACGTTTCCCATTTTACTATACTAGGCCTTCTATTGTAACATAACACCCCCTAAAAACAATTCTTGTCCTCAAGAATTTACAAAACTTGGGAACCTTAACAAAATCATCTTCAAACTCCCATGTAGCATTCGAAATATGAAGGCTCTGCAAATGAATCGGTTTTTGCTGCACTATCCTATTACCACGCCTCGCCGGTCCACAATAGCTCTGGGTTGAAGCACAAAACGAGGCCATGTCGGCAGAGGTAAGATTGGAATATGCTGACCATGGGCTCACTTCAAAAGTGACACAAGGAAGACATTGTGCTACTGAAAATCTTCAGGTAAGTCCAACTTATACAGCTCAACTCTAATTTTTGCAGTAACTAGAAAAGGACTAAAGTATGTAGGCCCAAATTTTAAATGCTTTTGCACCCTTAGAGAAGATTGCGTTGGCTTTAACTTGAGATACACCCAGTCCCTATCTGCATAAGATCTCTCACTTCGATTTTTATCCGCGTAATGCTTCCTTCTGTGCCTGGCTTGAATTAGGTTTTGTCTTAAGTGATATCATAGCTTTCATGTCTCTATGTATCTCCTCCACTACAGCAACATTAGTGTCACCAGCAATATTTGGGATGTGAATAGGAGGTGGGAAACCATATAATGCCTCAAAAGGTGATGTTTTTATAGAAGAGTGATAGGAGGTAAGATACTACCATTCAACTAGGCTCAACCATTTTAACCATTGATTTGGGGAATGCATACACATACATCTCAAATAGGACTGTAGGCACCTATTTAGGACTTCAGTTTGTCCATCTAAATGTGGATGGTAAGCAGTAGAGAAGGACAACTGGTCCCCTTGTAACTTCACAAATTCTCTCCAAAATTGGCTTAAGAAAAGAGGTCCCTATCTGAGACATTTTCATAGGGCTACCATGCAGTTTAAAGACATTGTCTAGGAGAACTTGGGAAACTTAAGCAGCATTATAAGGGTGAGATAATGGCCTAAAATGTGCCTACTTGGTGAGCCTGTCAACTACCACCAAAACTGTATCTTTACCTTGCACTTTGGCAATCCAGACCCAAAGTCCATGGATACGTCAATAAAGACATGTGCAAGTTAAGGGAGAGGTTGCAATAACCCAAGATTTGCCACAGGTTTTTATGTGGCTTGTTGACAATCATGGCATTCTTACACAAAAGTAAAAACTTCCTTGGATCAACCTTGCCAATAAAAATTTTTAATCTTTTAAGAGTTGGTAGATAACCTGAATGTCCTCTTATTGATGACGCATGAAACAATTTGAGAAGATCTTGTTTGAGCTGCTCATCATTTCCTATCCACAATTTAGACTTTCTTATCAATAGCTAGTCATCCCAAGAAAAGTGCTTAACAGCTTGTCTATCCATTAAATTCTTTATAATAGCTTGCACCCTTGTCATTATGTACACAAGAGTTCTTTATTATGTCCAGCAACATAGGATTGAGAGAACTGACCCCATTTCAAATAAGGCTCACCAAAACATCCTTTATAAACCAGCTACTGCTACATTCTTAGACCCCTGTTTGTATAGAATATCACATTCATAACCCATTAACTTGGCTGGCCAAGTCTAATGTAAAGGGGTAATGATCTTTTGAGTTAACAAATGCTTTAGGCTCTTGTGATCTGTCTTAAAAAGAAACCTTTTAACAATTAAATAATGTGCCAATGTTTAACAACCATTATAATTGCCAAAAGTTCTTTCTCATACATGTTGTCTAATGGAGACGGCCTTGCTCATAAAAGCTATAGGATGTTCTTCTTGCATTAGACCAACCTCCAAACCCTTAGATGAGGCATTAGTTTCTACCACAAACTCCTTAGAAAAATCTGTCAAGGTATGGCCAATAATCCAAATGACTTGATGAACCTTCTATAATACCCTGCAAAAAACCCCTTAATTGTTTCAAATTTTGTGGTAGTGGCCATTGTTTAATAGCCAATATCTTGTTTGGGTCTGTTTGCACTCCTTTCCTTGATATTACATGCCCCAAATACTCTACTGATGAGTGATGACCCACCAAATGTACACTTAGATCTATTTGCCATCAATGAATGTTGTCTCAGTAATGCTAGCACCTGCCTCAAATCTTTCACATGTTCCATGGTGGGGCTGTAAACTAGGATGTCATAAAAAACGACTAGAGTAGTCTTTCTTAAGAATGTAGAATGTTGTTGGGGTCATTTGTTAAGCCAAATGGGATGACAACAAATTCAAATAGGCCTTGGTGAGTTCTAAAGGCTATTTTGTGTACATCTTTATCATCCATTCTAATTTGGTGGTATCCGGCCCTTAAATCTAGGTTAGAAAACACAGTAGCAACCCCCAATTCATCAAAACTCTTCAATCAATGGACTTGCGGATCTATACTTAATAGTGGCTATATTAAGCTGCCTATAATCCACACAAAACCTCCAAGTGCCATCTTTCTTTTTTACTAGCACCACAGGGGAAACAAATTAACTTTGCTATGCTTTACCACCCCTTTATCCAACACCTACTAAGTACGTTTTTCTAGAACATCTTTTTACCCAATAGGCCAGTAGGATACCTATAAGCCTTTTGATTTTTTGTGATCACACTCTCTCTTAGGTGGTAACTAAGTTGGTACTTCAAACACATCATTATACTTATCCAACATTCTTTCTAAACATTCATTAGGCTCCTCATTGAGTACATGAGTTTCATACTGACAAGAATCGTTATGTAAATAGCTTGTAGGCCGAACATTTGAACCTCTACTACCCCCTGCCATTTTGAAATCATTTTTTCCATCTTTTTAGCAGAATAAATAGTCATCTTATTAGAATCATTTCCCTTTAATTTTGCCCACTTATCTTCTACATTGAATTTAATTGTTAATTCTTTAAATTCCACATAATATCATCAAGAGTTTGTAACCATTATACTCCCCAAACCATATCATAATTGGATAATGGAAGCAAAATAACATCCGTTTTAAACCAAATACCTTGCATCATCCAGTGGAAATCACAACACATTTTAGTACAACTCATCTTGTTTCCATCAGCTACTATAATTTTGACTTCAAAAATGTTTTTGACTGGCATCTCATCTTCTTGGCTAGTTGATCATCCAAGAAGTTGTGTGTAGAGCCTGAATGAGTTAAAATTCGTAAAATCTTTTTTCTAATGGACCTTTTTACCCTCACCGTGGAAAAAGAGGGTACCCCAACATAGCATTCAAAGAAATATGGGGTTCTTGTACTTTTTGTAACAACTCACTATAATCTTCTTGCACATCTTCTATTTCTTCTTCCCCAACCAATTTAATTGAAAATAATTGTTTATTTCTTACACACATGACTAGGGAAGTATTTCTTAGTGCACCCGAAGCACTCTCCATTTGCCCTCTTTTCTTCTATCTCCTTGTGGGATAATGTCCATCTCTTGGCATTAACTGGTTTAGGGTTGCTGATGGGTTTAGGTAAAATGGACAAACTATTTGTATTGGCAGTAGTTGTCTATCAACATCCAGAAGCATAAGAACTCCCAGTTGTCCTGCCCACCCTATATTTGATGTTGTTAAAGATTCATCTTGATATCTTGCTATAATGTAGGCTTCTGGTAGGTTCTTGGGCTTTAACATTCTCACCAATAACCAATTTCAGGTTTAATAACCCTTAGGAATAGACTCACAACATACTCATCTAGAATATTCACTTTTGTTAATGCCATATCAAATTCTTGACATAGTTCTTTGTGAGTTATGGTCTGTCTTATGGAAGCCAAAGCACCCATAACATCTTGGCTCAAGACACTGCCAAATCCAGCATTCACAAAACTCTTGTATTCATACCATAACATGCCATCAATATTACCCCCTCTAGACTGCACAAAATCCTGATGCCACAACAAGGCTATGTCTTCCAAATGCACAATTGCTAATTTCACCTTCAAATGTTAAGGAGTATCATCTATAGAAAAGAAATGCTCCACCTTACACAACCACCTTCTACATTCTCACCAGAAAATTTGGTAAAATCTATGTATGTGAGTCGATGGCTGTGTGTGTTATATGATTCCACTGTGCGTCAACCATGCACACCATTACTTCACTGACTTGGTCCTTGTGAATGGTTATGGAACAGGGTTTGTATACTATTCAGAATAAAAAAACTTGTGATTCTATTTGCTCCTTCATAGTCGCTAAGTTTTCAGCATTCTTATTGGCCAAATTCTTTAATCCTTCCAATGTTGAATCATGATCTTGAATTTTTTTGTTCTAATGAAGGATTTCGAGTCGTCATTGTTATCGGTTTTGAGAGTTATTAGTATTATAAGTGTCTTTTATATGTGATTACTATTATTATGAATGGTGTATGATTTGTAGGTGATTTCTATTATTATTATTATTATTATTATTATTATTATTATTATTATTATTATTATTATTATTAGTCTTGAATGGTTGCAGGTAATGATGGTGATGCAAGAAGAATGGCGGTGGATTGTTAGTTATGACAGTTATGGTGGTTATAGGTAAGTAGTTACGGTTGATAGTTGTGGTGATCGGAGGTCGGAAGATCGATGGCTGTGATACCACTTGTTAGCTACAAAAAGAAAGAATTGAAAGAGAAGAGAAACAGGTTAATTCATAGTTGCTTTATCACTTCTTACTAACCAGTATTTATACAAAAGACCCAACTTGCCCAAATCAACTACTTCTATCTAACATCTAATACTTTGACCATTATTACAATTATAGCCCCTCATGTTTCCCATTTTACTATACTAGTCCTTATGTTGTAACTAGGGCTGGCAATTCAGACACGAACACGACAACCTGACACGAACCTACATGATTTTAACAGGTTTCGTGTTTGGCCTTAACAAGTTTCGTGTCTATAACAGGTCGACACGTTAAGACCTGTTTATTTTCGTGTCATGTTTGTGTTTTACCTGTTTCGTGTTCGTGTCTTATCGTGTTCGTGTCTTAACAGGTCTTATCGTATCTTATCGTGTCTTGTCGTGTCTTATCGTGTGTTGTCGTGTTAAACTGTTTACTAGGTGTTCCTTATCGTGTCTTATCGTCTTAATCAGTTATACACAGGTTCGTGTTCATGTTTGAAAAAAAATGACACGATTAGATATCGTGTCGTGTTCGTGTCTTAATAGGTTCGTGTAACCTGTTTTGCCAGCCCTAGTTGTAACAAGACTCGTTGGCCGTGCTGCATGCAGCCAGCCGACCCACCCAAAGAGACATGACGATCCAATAGACGTGCAGCCAACCTATCTACCGTGAAGATTTAGCTTTAGCAATGGTTATATAACATAAACTTTTATCAAAGGTTAAAGTACAAATGTGGCATCTTGTGAGAGACAAAGCACAAAAGTGCCATTTAGCATGATAGCATACATCTATGTAGGGTTTCATCGTCCCTACATACGGATATAATCATGGACTTTATATATTCCCCATCATAATGCAATCTTTTTGCCGTTCATAAAAAAATCATATGGCAATCTTTTATTTAAATCCAACACGTACTATAAAATTACCAATAATCGACATAACTGAACACACACCCTTATCCCAAGTACATTTATCATGAAAATAAACTATAATGCTTGAAAAAAAAACGTAGAAAAACACACCAAAATAGAACCACTAAAATCTCATACAACATACAACACATAAAGGCGTAATGAAACTTTGATAAATAATACAATCATAAATCATGCTACTAGCATAGATTTCCTATGAGAAGATGCATGATACATAAAGCTGCAACTGTCCCCAATGAGTGTTGATTAATAGAAGCTCCAGATGCAATCCAATTCAATGGGGCCTGCCTTCTGATTCTCTGTCGCAAGCGTCCAGTTTTCACCGAACATGTTGATCTCATTGCTTAATATTGCACCATTGCCTAGAACCGATGGTTGAGGTAGCGCAACAGGCGAGTATAAGAAAGGGAGTTGAAGATTCTCCTCAAGTGAGACGCCTACATTCGAGGCGAATGTGGAGGCTGAGATAGGCAGTGGAGGAAGGTCCAAAATAGGTTGAGAGTCGATTGAGGCTGTGGAGAAACAGGGTACGTGCTGTTTTGAGGCGGCGTTGCTGTCGTATGAGTCGCAGGCGTATGCTGATGTGGTAGATGGTTGTGGGAGGGAAAACGATGTCGAAGAGTTGACTTCTTGGTAGGAGGAGTTGGATACACGTTTTGTCCCTGAACGATGGTTACCGACTGAGGTGCTCTTTTGAAACACTCGACAAATCACCCATTCATCCTAAACACAACACCATGTTAATTTGAAATAAATGAAGTGCATACAAACAAACATCATAACTTAACAATTAGTCGTGTTTCAAAAAAAGAATATTTATTTGTTTATTTTGTGTATTGTGTAAGATCACCCGTAGTGGGGTGAATTGGACGTGAAATGACCCATTAAAGCCCCTTCAAGCCCAGATACCGCCTCCAAGGGCGTGAATGCTCTTAAAAATCAAATGTGCGTTTTTTTTAACGCCGCGAATGCACATTTCTCCAATGTATGATTGGCACTTGAGCCATTTTCTCAAGACCGCTTATGGAATAACATGCACGAGAGCTAGAGTGGACTTCCCGTAAAAAAAAATCAAGTTTCGAAAAGCATCTACAAACCCGATTAGATTTGCTAATTACACCATTCCTCTAAAAAAATTCAGAGGTTACAATGAAAAAACTAACAATAAATCTAACCGAATTATAGTCGTAATGATAAAACGTTAACAACTATACTACCTAACAACAATAACTACCAAACAATATTAATGTGTTGTACCTTGGAGGTTTTGGAGAGAAAATGGAAAGCAAATTTGCCTTCAAGACGATACTCATGCATGACCCAATTGGTTTTTTTCCCCTTTAGGTGCCCTACCTCGATAAAACACAAGGGTTTTCTTCATGCCTATTAAAGACGAAGTCTTTGAACTATAAACCTCCTTATCTTTTCCGGTAGCTTTCCAGTAACCAGCCTCCGTCGCTCGGTTCGTTCGCAGTCCTGTCGGGTACTTCCGGTCACGTAGACTGAAGAAGTACCACTCTTTTCCCGCCATCTTCGCCCTTTCTTTAAAATCACCCACCAAAATCAGCTTGTATATATAATATTATACCAACATGCTACAAATGTTACAAGATTTACTTTACAACTAGGGGTGTAAAGTGACACGACTCAATTCGAGTCGAGCTTAAAAATAAGCTTGTTTAATAAATTTACTAGCTAAGGCTCGAACTTCACTTATCAAACTGAAACCGCCTTAAGAGTGTAAATAATCTTTTTTATCTATGTAATATTAATTTAATATATAAAATATATTATTATACATAAGAGTTAAGATAAAATAACCAAAAATATGTATCATACTTAATATTTAAAATGTATAATTAAAAAACGTATACACATAATAACTATAAACTTGTATAAATTAATTATGAGCTCGAGCTTTAGAAACCTACCAACAGTCTAAAGGTCGAGCTTTAAAAATAAAGCTTGAATCAAGCTGAGCCGAGCTCTCATATGCTAAACGAGCTAGAGCTCGGCTCATTTACACCCTATTTACAAGTGGAGCTTAACAAAAACTTACGAGGAAGCTCCCAGGGCTCGCATTTGTTAAGATCGACGTCGGTGATTGGCCGACAGGTGAAGGTTCCATCAAAAACCTTATGGAGGAGGTAGCATGAGATGAGTTCTTCGTCGGTAGGATGGAACTTGAACCCAGGTGGCAGTTGTGAGTACTCTCCATCGTTATCAAACAGTTGAGTGAAAAACTCCATGAAAAGTGAAGAGTTAATGGTAGATTTGGATAGATGAATAAATGAGGAGATTAAATAATGGGTAGGCTGTCTTGTTATGCTTGTCGTCTCTGCAAGATTACTGTGTGTGTACGTGTGTGTATGTGTGTGTGAGAGAGAGAGAAGGTGCGTGAATTTATGAGGTAGGGATTATGCGTGCGTGCGTGAAGATATATGTGCAGAGGGTATTCCCATGTCAGTGAAGAAAATTGGAGTAGAAACAGAAAGTACTTTGCATTATTTATGTGTAAAGTCTAGGATGCTTTCTTCATTTGCTTTTTATATTTCTAACTTTGTATATATATAATTTTTATGTAACCATATCTTATTATGGTTATGGACATGTCTATGTGTGAGTCCTTTCTTATTTGGATAATCATGGACATTTTCATTTAATTTATGATCTTCTCTCTTTTCACTCTTTATAGAAGTTGTTGCAACTCAAAAACAATTTGGTGTCTATTTTGGTGACATTTAGATTTAGCACTCAATTAGGGCATTTCTCATATATTTTTTTCTCCCTCAATTTATCTATGTTGAGTTTTTTTTAACACCTACCCGTTTTAACATAACCTGACCTGTTCCCTAAAAACTAAATATAATCATCCATCTACTAAAATAACCATAATCTCTCTTATATCGCCGTCGTCTCAATCTCTTATAATTCCATTCTTCTCACCAGGCTTTTCACAAACCCTAATGGTTTCTTTCTTCATGATTCTCTCCATTCAATATCGATTTCAACATATAGGTTCATGATCAACCTTTCAATCGAAATTCATTTTCAAATCTACCTTCAAATCCACAACAAGCATTTAGCGTTTTTACCATCTTCTGCATATCACATCATGAATTGTTGAATCGTGCATGTTGCAATGTCACACAAGAGAGAATCGGTTTAGGGTTTTGATCATCTTCAAACCACAACAAGCATTTGTGGTGAGAAATTGTTGGATCCTTTGCAATGCCACATCCGGGAATCAGTATGACTTATTATTTGATCTAAGTTGTACAACACCCATACGTTGCAATATATACATTTTATCCTTCAAGGTCGATCATGTGGTTTGTTATTGTAACTTTAATTTCAACTTGTGATTGTTGTGCTTTGATATCGATAGCTTCTTCAATAATTGTTCAGAATCCATCATAAAGGGTTGGATGTATCCTACTTAAAAATTGGGTTATATTAAAAGCAATAATGTATAATTTCATCGAGTTATATTAGTTAAAAGTCCATTTTACAATCAGGTTCTATTAATCTTTAACCGGGCTTTGTCCGGATGGTTTTCTGGTTATATTTTCCATTAAAATCAAGTTATAATGAGCTATGTGTAACAGTGTTCCAAAATTTTTTTGAAAACTTTTAGATCATTTTCATTAACGAGTAAATTAGTTTTAATAAGAATAATCAGGTTCTATTTTATAAAGAAATTACGTTAATGGGTCAAACATGCAATTGTTTAAAATTACCTAATACGTGCCCTAAAATCTAGTTATGAATTAATCAATTTATGGAATCGTTTGCATTAATGGATGGTTTTTGGTTTTACAAATTATAATTGGTTGGCATTGGGGAAAAAAACCATTTGTGGTGATGTCGCTGAATGGATCTAAGGGATCAAGGTTATCTTCTTTCCAATCATTTGGTAGCTGATCAAGTGTCATTTCTTGTCCCCTTGATGTCTTAGATCCATTCTAAGGGATCATAGATGTCGCCAAACCATTCTAAGGGATCAAGGAAGTCGCTGATTGAGTCTAAGGGATCATGTTAATACTACTACTATTATTATTAGACGTCTTCTACAAGTGCCTGCCAGTCTGTACCAGGGTCCGACATCGTAACTTTAATTAATAAAGATTATTTAATAAAAATTAATATTTACGATTATTTATTTTAATTTAATAAATAATTTAGGATTATTACATTACTTAATAATACTAAATTTATTTAAAACGAATAATCTTTAATGTTTAATAATAGTAAATAAATGTAATAATGATAAATTTATTTAAAACGAATAATACAAATTTATTTAGAACAATTTTTTCAAACTAGTCAAACTATACAATCTACCGAGTTACAAAACAATCTATTTCCGAGAACACCAATTCCAATATTCTCCCTCGACATTCTCTCAATCCTTAAACTCAGGACCGCATTCAAATTCAAACTCATTTGTCCCAATCTTTAAGTTCATCGATCTGTTGAACATGGGTACCAAATCAAGGGTAACTACGTAACTATGCCAGATTACCCTGACAAAGGAGCAGGAGCATCCGATATCCCCGACGTTGCTAATGACGGAGCGTGTTTCTTCGACGTCGGAGGGCCTTGCGCTGAAGGTGCAGAAGCCGCCAGTGCGATTAAGTTTGCTGCAAAAATTAGTGGCTTTGATGAAGCCACCACCTTCAATTTCCGAGACCACCAATTCCAACTTTAAAAGGAGACAAGGGCGTAACTCTAAAATATAACCGAAGAGTCAGCGCCCTCACTAGCTTAGGGCTAGAAGTTTAAACCCAACCACCAAACTTTTACCGCTTCATATACGGCAGATGATGCTTCATAAATAATCGTAAACATTAATTTTTATTAAATAATCTTTATTAATTAAAGTTACGATGTTGGACCCTGGTACGGACTGGCAGGAACTTGTAGAAGACGTCAAATAATAATAGTAGTAGTATTAACATGATCCCTTAGACTCAATCGACGACTTCCTTGATCCCTTAGAATGGTTTGGCGACATCTATGATCCCTTAGAATGGATCATCAAGGGGACAAGAAATGACACTTGATCAGCTACCAAATGATTGGAAAGAAGATAACCTTGATCCCTTAGATCTATTCAGCGACATCACCACAAATGGTTTTTTTTCCCCAATACCAACCAATTATAATTTGTAAAACCAAAAACCAGCCATTAATGCAAACGATTCTCAATTTATGCTATCTTTTTTTTAATAACAGAATCTTATTTAATCCGACTAGCAACAAACTAGAACCGAGAAGAAATTAATATTACAATACAAGGAGAGGATTTTGACGCCAACCCGTCCAATTAACGTTTATTTTTCTATTTCTATTTACAAGCATAAATGAAAATAACTTATTAAAATAATAATAAAAAAAATATGGCTAACTAGTAAAAGCATTGGGAAATAATTTGAAAGAGACGACTCAAAACTTTTTTTAGTTTTCACTATGTATTAAATTCAAGTAAAAAATGTCACAACATGAATTGATAACACTATGTTATACAAGTGCCCATAAAAAAAAAAAAAAAAGAACGGTGTTCAAGTTCTTCAAACTCTAAGTCCTTTCATGGTATACTCAGTATCATAACAAAGAGATTTATTAACGTTTCAACTTGTAAGGCAATTTGTTACAGCTGACATGACTTGGAAATAAGTTCTTCAAAGTAAACGGGTTCTAGGATCCATACACCCCGTGACATTATATTTGGGGGTGTATGACATCACATTCTGAATATGTGGCAGCTTCCTATTGATGTGTGATGTGGGTCAAGATGTATGAATCCTAATGATAATGTGTATGGTTCCTAAATACCTAAACTTTAACATGATCATACTTCACAGGATAAAACAAAATTTAAATAAAAAGGTAATGCGCAACAACGTTGTCAGTTTTTTATAATTCCTCGACTTAAATGTTATAATTGTAGGAAATGAGTTCACTTTTATTAAAATATTTAATGAATAAAATAATAACTTACGATACTTTCATTGTTTGTAGGAAATATAGAAGTACAATATTAGTTACAAATTACATAAAAATGGTACAAAATGCAAATTTATGTCTACCAAACTTGATTCGACCGCGTCTTCTATGGGTGACTCAACCAACATTGTTCTAGTATCCTTGACTTGAACATTCATCATATCGAGTCCTCAATCATGCTGCTTGACTTGAACATTCATCATATCGAGTCCTCAATCATGCTCCTTGACTTCAAACATCGATATATATCCTATTCATCTTAGTTCCATTTAGGACATAGTTTGGTTCGTTATGATGCTCTCACAAGTCACAACATAGAAGACAAATCCACAAATAATTATTTATATAAATACAGGGGCGCAGCTCTTAAGGGGCGGCCAACCCCCCCCCCCCCCCCCGCCCCTCTGCAACACGATTTCGGAACTCGAAACCTTGGCAACAACAGTATAAAACCAGTAGTTCCGTGTTTAAGGTCATTGACTATGATACGTGTCTTGGTCGTCCTATGTGAAAGAAGGCATAACCGGGGCTTGGACTAGGCTCCAGCTCCTTTCAACTAATTCTCTCTATTTGTCAAGGTTATAAAAATCCCGACCGATTAATCGGTGATTAATTGCTAGTCCTTACTTTACTAATTAATTTTGGGCTGATCACTCAATTAATCAGTGCACGATTAATCACCGATTAGTCAGACCAAATTGGTCCTAGTCAGACCTAAAAAACTCAAAATTAGGTAAAAATGAATTCAAACAGGTCAAAACTAGAGCAAATCGATCAAATAAAACAAGTTCTAACCTCAAAATTTGAAGATAATCCATGTTTTATAAGCAAAATCGATGAAACTCCATGAACCCTAGTTGCGTCTAATGGTATCTTACGATGAAAGAAGGAACGGGAGGAAAAAACGGGATATGGTGAACGATAGGGGTGATTAGGGTTATTTAAGTTTATGTATTTTAATATTTAACCCCCCTTCCATATTCACTAGTTTATATTTGGTCCCTAAACTTCTAAATTTATACATATAATGTAATACCCGAAAAATTTTAAAATCCTAAAATAATATATATGTTGAACTAGTTTTTACCCGGGGGCGTCCCGGTTGGAAGTTTTAATATTGAATGCAGTATTAGTAATGCAAAAAGAGCTTTTTATGTATAAGGAAAAAAAATGAATGGTAAGAAATTATTTGGTGAAAAGGCAAAACTATAAATATTGATTGGGCTTTTGATTATGCAATTAACAATTAAAATGATATTGGGTTGTTATGGTAATGGTAATTGGATTGTGCTTTTGATTATGCAATTAACAATTTAAATGATATTGGGTTGTTATGGTAATGGTATTGGGTTGCATTTTAATAAAAGTAGATTGAAAATTTGCAATTAATGTGTCATAAAAAAAATGTAAAGCATAAGTTGTATGGTTTCATAGTAGTAAGAAAAGAACAATATGTGAAGGTTAACAAAAAAAACAATTTTAAAACCCATTACACAAACATATAAGAAGGTTCATAAACGGTTATATTAAGTCAACAACTGGCAAGCACTACATTAAGAGAACTAAATGTGTTTAAGCTAAGAAACCACATGAAGCAACATTTAAGTTCTAACACAAAGAAACATGGCAACAAAATTAACCTGAACATAATTATATAATAGTTTCTACGCAATATAAAAGCCCAATTCGCCTTCATCCTTGTTATATCGTAAACGATACGTCCATCCATTTTGTAATCCAAGTTTGTCCATGCATGTTTTCCATGAAGAAATAGCAAACCTAACACCGTTTCTTGAAGTTTCAGCTCGAAGTGTGGCGGTCAACATGATTTGATCTTCAAAATGTAGAGTTATTTGTTGGCCATTTTCAAATTCTGCACTTCGACCAAACGGCATTGGAAACCTCTGAAATAACGAATAAGTAAAAATTTAAAAGAATAATAGAAAGTCTGAATAAATTATGATTATTATAAATAGTATTGAATTGGAAATAATGAAGGAGAGTATTACAAATCGATAGGTAATTTCTTTTTCAATCTGTAGATCTTGAACTGGATTAGAATGGACAGTTGAATGAACAAAGTCGTTTACTTCAGCATTATTGACATTTTCAGGATGTTCTAATCAGCAACATTTTCAGCAGCATTATAATGGCTTATGTTTTTCCACTTGTGTTGAATTTATGAAGCTTTTGTTCTCACTCTTGGTAGATGAAAAAGCCAGCAAAACACATGTATTAAAGATTTGAGGTAGTATGGATTACCATCTCTAATTTCTTATACTTACGGAAAACGTAATTGAAGTATAAGGTTTAATTCATTATACATAAGGGAAAACAAAATTGTGTTTTGTGCTCAATTAGCCTCATTAATTACTTCTATTTACTTTTATGAGTAAAATATAAAAAAAAAAGTTAGTCTAAAAGGAAACGTTTACATACACCTTCAATACGGACACACATTAAATGGAAAATAACAAAATATTGCACTCCTTTTGTGCTATTTTTATGATATTTCTATGTGTTATTGTAGCTTGGTTTCCTGACATGATTTGGTATGGTTTTTTTTCGTGTTATGTGCGTCTTCTATCAAATTTTCCATTTGATCTTTTATTTCCCCGTGAAGTTCACGGGCCTCTAACCTAGTATTAAACTATAATACAATAAAAAATCTACAATCCTACATCTTATTTTCATGTACTGTACACATCTTCTTAAGCCTAATAACTAACCACTTACAAATTCAGAAATCCTAAATCCACTAACACAACCAAATCTCTTTTCAAACTAATATATCTCACCCATACATCTCCTGCGTTTACGTTCTTCCCCAAACACAAACACAAACCCTAATCCTGACCTATTTGCAGCCTTATTATTCTGACCCATTTGCAGCCAAAATATGCAGCGATTTAAGACAAAATTTGCAGCGATTTTCAGCAAAAAAATGCAGCGATTTAAGGGCAAAATATGTAGCGATTTTCGCCAATAAATGCAGCGATTTAAGGGCAAAGTATGTAGCGATTTTCAGCAAAAAATGCAGCGATTTAAGGGCAAAATATGCAGCGATTTTCAGCAAAATATGCAGCGATTTAAGGGCAAAACATGCAACGATTTTCAGCAAAATATGCAGCGATTTTCAGCAAAAAAATGCAGCGATTTAAGGGCAAAATATGCAGCGGTTTTCAGCAAAATATGCAGCTATTTAAGGGTAAAGTATGCAGCGATTTTCAGCAAAAAATGCAGCGATTAACTTGCTAATAAGTTGCAAATTAACTGAATTCAGCTCAATATCATCGGTCAACTTACTCTAGGTTCGGCATCTTCATCCAAATAATCATCTTGGAAGTCATCATCCTCATCAAATGATTCATATCCGTCTATAAAAACACCCAATTTTTCATAAGATAAAATAATACATACCTAACTAACACAAAGTTTCTTGTACATGACTTATATGATGCTTCACTTTTGAAATCAATCAACTCGGACCTAGCATTCAAGTAACATGGCATTATAATTATTTGCAACAAAGTGAATTAACATAATATTTATATACCCTTAATAAAGTTTGCAGTTAACTATTTCATCAAAATACAAAATGACATGTATACCTCTAAGCAAAAAGACCTTATGAAGAAGCGAGCGATGCTTCGATGAAGTGAGGATATTCGATTAGTCAACGTCTACAAAAATCATAAACTATAGGCACCTTCTGACTCTTCTGTTGCGCCTCGATCTCTTGCACCGGCTTCGATTGCCACTGCCAATACCTAAGAGGACTCTCCTTCTATCAGGGTTCAATTGCTGATGTGGTATCTTAACCTTCCATTAAAGTCAATTGTATACTTTAATGGTATCTTACCTTCCATTAAAGTCAATTGTATACCATTTTCTTTGTTCGTCATACACCTTTAGTGTCATGCGTATTCGCTCGGAGAACTGTCCTCTTCACTTCAAGCTAATTCAAGAATCTTAGATAATCAGCTTTGGGTACGTTTGTTTGTTTGGTCGACTTTTGAAACAAACAATAAAAACAGAACAATCACATAGCACCACCAAGCTTTTTTCCAGACAAATGTTGAGATACAACTTAGCGGTGTCCGTTATCAAGTGATCTTGGAAGACTTAAATACATAATGAATATTTGAAGTATAATGTTATCAATATTAACGGTCATTTTTCGAAGCTTCAACCGACAATAACTATCAGTTCAAATGAAGCATATCATAAAAAAAAAACATAGTTAATCCAAAAGCCCTAAATCATAACCTAAAAACCAAATAAATTCCTATTTACCATCAATCATGGTCCAAACACTTAGAAATAGCCATAATTTGGGTTGCATTAGCTAACTGATGGCCCCAAAAGCAGCCAACTAAAAATAAATTTATCCATCAAAGTAAAAGTTTACATTTCAACCTACGATTAATTTCTTTTTCACTAATTTTATTGAAAAAAACCTAACCCAAATCTGTCTCTATTATGGTTTTCTTTCATTCGAACTCAATACTATGAATCCATGATTTGGGTTGCATTATCTAAACACAGGTTTTTGATTTTTTTTCACTAACCCTCTTTAATACTGACTGCTAAAATATGCCATCTTACACTCTTACAGTCCCGACCCAACATTTTATATATATATATATATATATATATATATATATATATATATATATATCCATCAAACCAGTTTGTCATTATCAAAGTCAGCTAATCAAATTTAAAATTTCAATCATAGCATTTTCTAAGTTCAAGCACATCAATTAGATTATTTTAATTATCAATTGTACATAATATAAAGCTTTCCCTAATGTAAATACAGGAAACAAAATCCATGCCCCAACACGTCATCATCATCAATCATCAATATGTAATACATGTAATAGATCCGTGCACCATAACCGACATGAATACAAATCAATCACACCAGAAGTAAAACAAACACTTTGGAAGTAACATAACCGCAACAACAATCCGATCTTACTTTAAACAGGCATCAACGGCAGTAAATATTTTAACAATCAAGATCAATACATATTTATACATTCACCAGATTCATGAAAACATTAATCTAATTATTTAACAAAAACATAAGTATGAGAGAAGAGGAACCTTCTTACTGGGTCCAGAAGTGCCAGGCTTTTGGCCCTCAATCGTCAAGCTTTCCACACGATTAATCGTCACGGTTTCCACACGATTGACCAATTGCGACCAGCATCCATACCAAAAACCTGCAACAAAAACCATAAAAAAATGAGTGCAGCCTGCAAACTGCAACACTAAACCTTTATATAATGTTCATGAATGACATAGCAACACTAAAAGCAGGGGTTTGAACCATTTGTTCACCAAAGCAAACCAACTGAACTAAATGTTTTGCACCACCTACATTCATTACAACTTTTAAATAATCAAGGAGGAGAGTTTTCTGAGCACGCGAACTGCACGCATGATCTTAGCCTCGCGTTCATCAAGAAGTTGAACCAACGGTTGGATCATTTCAGATTCAGTGGCATGATACGTTCTAGCCAGGCTTCAAATTGCTTTAACACATGGGAACAGAAGTTTCGAGTCTGCTCTTTCTATAAGTTTTAGCAACTGTTTGATCACAGCTTTGCACGCAGGCGAGTTTGGTTTAAAAGCCGATCTCCTAAGCTCAGAGTCTTCTTCGGCTACACTTGTCATCTCCATAAGCGCCATAGCCGAATTATACCGGACCTCTTCAGGACCTTTCTCTAACAACACCACAAAACAAACCAAAGCAAAGCTCGTGACTCAGTAATATAGTAAACTAACTGTTCTATTCTTCAACTAATATACAGCTTTAAAAAAGGCCTAACCTTCCTAATAACAAACTCACCCAAACACAACATTAGCCGAAGAACTTAGCAGCCTTGAACCTTCAACAATCGTGTCGAAATGCATTAAATCAGAAACATACTAAAATTTATAACTGCTCTGATTGTTTAAACAGCCCGAGTCAGATGAATGGGCCGGTTGAGCACACCGTTGATCCGCACAATTAATTGTATGACTTGTTGATGAGCTTGATGGAACATAGAACTCCATTGGAATCTATTTCACAAACACACAAAAAAAAAATCATTCAAGTGCCATCATTTCATAATATTTCATTTAATCACAACAAATAATAATAATAATAATAATTAAAAATAATAATAATAATAATAATAATAATAATTAGTAAACATACTTGCAAAGTGCTTGAAGTAGGACATCCATTGCAGGGCGTATAATCAACAAAAAACGAATTAAAAGTAACAAAATCCATAAGCATCTTAATCAAAACATAATCACAGCTTCTAAAACCAATCCTATATCATCTATATGAGCTTCCTATCAGTTCTAAGTACTTTCTCAAATCAATCAAAATCCACGTTAAACTCATAACTATTTCAATTTGTCAAAACACATATCTTCAATTGAATCTCAACTAACAAAAAACATGTAAATGACTAAATCAATACAAATCCAACATCTATGTATAGAACATAAACCACTTTACCATAAACTTGAACCCTAACGAACCTGTAAATAACAACAACATAATAACCAAGATCCAAGGAAGATGAACAGTCAAGGCAAGTCGATGGTTGTGTTGATGAAGAAATTGAAGATGTAGATGAAAGAAAGAGTTACCTAGGGTTTCTAGTAGAGAGAATACAGAGTAGATGGGTCGATGGTTGTGTTGTGTAATGTTTAAATATTTTTTTAGCTTAAATATCATGTGACACCTAGGATGACACTTGGCACTCTCAAGGGGAGAATGCCTCCTGAATGCCATGTCATCAAAATGGCTTTCTTTTATTATATATAGATTTTATCCCGGTAGCGTCCCGGGGTTGAAAAATAACAATTATAATAATACTAATAGTAATCATAATAATTATTACTCTTGTAATTAAATAAATAAAAAAATAACCTTGCTATAAGGTGACACCATGTGTTGCAGTGTTGCGCAATTCTTTCTCATAGCTTCTCTTGATGAAGTATACCTATGCATCTTTAGAAGAGTAAAATTCCAATGAAAGCATGACATTGGCCTGAATTTCAACATCGTAGATAAGAACCTGATTTAAAAGAAAAAACATGATTAATGAATAACCTGAACACTTTGTTTTTTTTCCTGTATGAACGAAACCCCACAAAAATAGTCGTTTTTTTCTCCGTTTTTTATATAGCACTATGGTACTCGTTGGAAAGATAATAAAACGCTCGTTAATTTGGTGTAATTTTTTTTCTTTAAAAAATCTCGTATATAAAAGATATTAACGTTTTAAAAATTATGGGAGAAAACATAAGAGAGAAAAATCTAAATTTGTTTTTAAATTCTTTTTTTTTCCTAAAATAACTCAATTTAATTTTAGTAGATTATTAGGTTTTATATTATTATTTGTTTTTTTTAATTTGCCACATGACATGACACATGGCACACTCAAGGGGAGAATGCTTCCTTGAGTGCCATGTCATTAAAATTGCTTTCTTTTATTATATATTATAGATATAGATT
>JAUTDX010002970.1:0-51455 GCA_030844895.1 Ambrosia x helenae
CTTTTTTAAAAGAAATATATTGATTCTTTGCCAGATCCTGGTTATCAAAGATGGATCAATAGATTTAATGGGGAAGTTCCTTATCAGAGAAAATTTTATCAGAATCTTTCATTCTTAAGAACATTTTCATCACCTCTTAACTCTTAGAAGATTGTACTTTTGGTTCTGGATCACACTCGATATGATTCTCATATGGTATGTCCTGGTTTTTTACTGGTACACACTTCTCGATTTCATCAGATTCGTCATTAGAAATATATGTTTCACACACACTTACAACATCTAATTTGTCAACATTGCTGCTCCCAACTAGCATTGGTCTCACATCAGCTTGATGTGGATCACAAACACTTTTAGTTTTGCCTCTAGTACAACCAGATTCTCCTTAGGTAAAGCGTCAAAAGTATGTGATTCAAATCTAACAGGAGGAGGACACTGCTTATAGTTAGGGCTAGTGGGAGATCCTTCTATGCTAGGCATATCAACATTCTGATCTAACATATACTTGCTATGCAAGTAGCTTTCAATCTTCAAATTAATCTTTTCATGATCACTTTTCACAATTGCCAACTATTTCTTAGTTTCTTCCGACTAATTTATGTAATTATTAATAGCAACTTGTTTGTTGGCAAATGTTTTTGAAAGTTCAGAAACATCCTTTTTTTATAGGTTTCAATTGTGTTTTTAAAACCCTTTTCATCGTGCTTTAAATTTGAGTTTAATTGTTGGCATTGCATGAGATCATAATTCAGCTTTTGCTTGTCTTCTTCTAACCTTTCCATTGTATACCTAAGTTCTACACATGCAGTCCATTTAGGAATGCGGTTAGAACTTACAGACTTCGTATGAATAAGCTACACATTTTGATCTTCAATTGACTTATTCGAAGAGTCAACATCCTCCACAACTTGCTTTTCTTCTTCTGAATCCTTCTTTCCAAATATTGAGCACTCAGCTCAGTACTGTTGATTTTCTCAGAAATCGCTTGATTTGCTGAAACTGCAGTAGTCGTCATAACCGGTGTCTGTACTTGCTGTTGATTAGTTGAAAACACCCATCGACTGGAAGCATTCATAATCGGTTGCGTTTGTGCAGTGTTTTTTTTTTGTTTTTTTAACTAAGATAGACCCACAAATTTGTCACATATTGTTGCCCGACGGCTTTTCTTCTTTTCTCTATGCATTTGTTATCAAGCTTCACTAGAAATACATTTATGGTAAACCGTTCAAACATTCCCATCTTCTTTAACTCTTCAAGGTATTGACTCCAATGACTCTGAAGAGCATCTGCAAATAGAAGTATATGAAAGTCCAACTTTAATAATTTGACTCATAAGATAGTAAAGCCGATTGGACATGTTCCTTAAGGACTCGTTTCCCCTCTGAAAATGTTTCGAACTCCTTTATGATTTTACATTGTTGACTGTTCATTACCCTCGTCGTAGCTCCCGGATTTGCCACAATTTGTTGTTGTGGTTGATGGGATTGTTGAGTAAGATATGCCATTTTGATTTTTTTAGCCCTAAAAATTTTCCCAACAACTGATGAATAACCCTTGACTAGCAAAAGTCAACTCAAATGTCAAGTCTAATCAACACACGGTCCATAGTCAACCCAAAATCCAATATTCAAAATTTTCAAAATTCTTCCTTAAACAGAATGATATCTGGTATGTAAGACCCTACCCGATAAACGGGTAATTAAATGATAATTTTCATGCAAATAAATTTAGTTTGAAAGTTTGGATTCAAAACATGACATACTTAGCAAAATTCACAAACGTTTTAGTACATACGTATCATGGTTCAAAACATACGTAAGATGTATTTAATATCGAAAGCGATAACTATAACGCCTTTTGATGTCCCTGGTTTTAGTAATTATAAAAGATATCACTTTCCCGGTGCCAAAAATTTGGTGTTTTAATTCCAAAACATTGGTTTTGAGAAAAAGATTAATTTTTACTAAACCTTTAAACAAGTTTTAAATTTATAAGTAAACGATAATTACTTAGAAACTAAAACCAACACATAGGCAGAGAACCTGACGTGTATAGTATAGTTTTCTAGGGTAAATACCGATTTATAGTTTTCTAGGGTAAATACCGAGTATCTTATTCCTAGAGAACACACTTTTCCCTACTCAACCTTTCATTCCTTTAATTAATTAGGTTTGAAAAAGAAAATAAAATGGAGGGGTTCTAAAAGAAAACTAATTTTTGAAAAAGCTTTTGGTTTTGAAAATAAAACGATAAAAATAGTAGGGATAGTAAACATGCACATCTCGGGGACCTTTCGTATAAGTAGTCAATTTTATTATAGTAGTATTAAGTTTAATTATTGGTGAGGAAGACATGGTGAATGGTCCCTTCAGAGTTAGGGATGAGAAAAACAAATAAATAAGGGATGACGTTCTGGCAAGCCACTCGTTTAAGCACTGGTCCTCTAAGTTATCTCCTTAGATTATAGTAGAGGCTTGGTCCACCTCACCTAGCTCTCGCTTTCCGTACCGAAGGATCTCTCTTACAGTCTATCTCCGCGACAGCATACCCCCGACCTAGGAGATGGCTTTTGAACACCGAAGAGTCTCTCTTACAGTCAGCATAAAGGACAACATATCCTCAAAGAAGTTTGACGGCTTACTAACGAGAACTAGATACAGTATTCTTGTTTTATTTATCTTAAATGTAACAACTTAATAATTTATTGATCAGATAAATTTAAATTTGGTTTAGTGATCACGTGACAAACCCAACCCATAACCTCCCGAGATGAATGAAGACCTTAACATATGTGGAACATAATCCTAAGGGTCTGCAATCCGAAGATCATTGGTGCACCCATAGGAAATCCTCCATTTTCCAAGAAAATCATTCATACATTTGGTAAGAACAAAAAATGTGTCACTCGGATCTGGTCCACTTCAGAAACCATTGTTTAGAATCCGGTTCAGATATCAGAAGCCCGAAGGATCTGTCTCACTATCGCTTTCCTTGCCTTGGATCTAGCTCGGGACTACCAGAAGTCGTGCGAACCCCATGATAGTTTATTTAGGGTTGATTTTAAAATCTTATCAAGTTAATCACTAATTGAACCTATCACAAAGATAAACAAACAAGAATTAGTTAAGAAGATAAACACATCAAATAACTAAAAATAAACTTCTACTAATAATAAAAGTCTATAAATTGAAATGGGTTCGGAGATAATAGAAAGATACAACCATAAAGAATGATCAACACAAGAATCATGGCTGCTCATAGACATGGCTTCCATCTTCTTGATGCTATGTATCTATTGTAATCCTCACGACCCTCGATGTTTTATTGCATGTAACTAAACCTACGATTCCATTCTTGGCCAAGATAATTAAGGTAGGACGAGGCCTAACCTTGGTGGGATGTTAGGACGGCCCTAAGGCCTCCGACAAGACCCCAAGATCTCTAGAAGAAGCTTGGTAGTCAGCCCAAGAAGGCACAAGAAGGAATGAGAAATGATTGAGGTGAGATTGCTATTTATAGGCAAATCAAGCAGTGCACGGGCGTGCCAACTGTCACGTGCGTCAGATCTGTCTTGTCTGTACTTTCTATTGTGCACGGGCATGCCATGAGGTGGCACGGGCGTGCCAAGTGTCAGACTTTGTTTTCTTGCTCCCCAACTTTGCTGCTTTGTCTTTTACTGTGCAAGGCCTTCGCACAAGTGTGCATGGGCGTGTTGGGTCAGTCCCGGACTGATTTTATCATCGTTTAAGCACCAAAAAAGGTCTTTCATGTACGAGAAACATGCTACGAATCTCATATCCTCAGGAATCTTCGGTTTTTGCTGTTTTTACCCGAAAATCACATGTTTTCAGTTTGGAGCTCCAATTTCCTGAAAAACACAAATAAGAACAATTAAGTAGCTATTATTATCAATTTAAGCCCAATTTTACCCTATTATGAGACTAATTATGCATGTTTTTACATGTGTAAATGATGGCACATCATAATACCCCAAATTTAGACTGTTTCTTGTCCTCAAGCAACCAAACAAAAGTTTACCTAAGGAAAATAGCAAGATATAAAATTCAGCAAGCCACTTGTTTTATTTTATGATAGAAAAATATAGTTGCATGACACGCCTACTTAACCCTTGGATTATGCTTCAACCTATACCTGCTCACAATGTTCACTCAACACTCGGGTTTATCTTTTTGTTGAGTTTTGGGGGTGAACACTCAAGTCCGAACCGAAGCCGACACAAGTCATAGGTTTGTATGCAAATCAAATCTCCACGGCTGAATATAGGCAAGAAAACGTGAATTACAGGGTCTTTGATCGGGTGAAGATGATAAAGTGATAAATGGGTAGGATGGGTGCCTGCTGTCATGTCTGGCTCGGGTAGTGGCTGAGGCATGATGGGAAGATGTCGAGCTGTGGATAGTGGGCTTGTGAAACTCCTCCCCCTAAGACTAATTGCTCTAACGTCCCTACTTTGTGAACTGTTCGGCTTTCCACCTAACAATCCCCACTAGGAATGTCCTAGAAATCAATCTTCAAATAAAGTTGTTTTCTCTAAGCCCTTTTATTGTGGAGCTTTTTTTGACTTATTTCTCAAAAAAAAAAAATTTAAAGACGTTGCTTGCAGTGAAGTGTATTCTTTGGTGTGGTGACTCTTCATGGCTATCTTTTCTTCTTTTGCCAAACTTCCTCGGTGGAAATCGGGACGTCTGGCATGTTCTCTTCATTCCAAGACTGCCCAAGAGTGTCTCGATTGCCTTTAACCTGCTTCCTTTGCCAAAACATGACAGGGGCTCGATGTGAAAGAAGAAATGAAAAAGGCTAAGGCTCAAGAAGGGTAACTAGGTGAGGGGTATGTATGTGAAAGGCTAATGAAAATGGAATGGATGTATCCTTGGTGCCTTGATCATCTTCACACTCTCTCACCTCGCGTGCGGTCTCGAAATGTATAAGACACACAAGTTCTAACCGTGTAGGACTAAGGTCGGATACCCTTAAGCAAATGAAACGAGGAATAAATGATTTATACATATAAGTGTGGTGCTCGATAAGGATCAAGAAACTCTCACGGACAAGCGGGTAGGATAAGGTATAGATTTCAAGCATAATTACCAGGTTGTTTTCTACTTGCCATGCAACTTATTTTTTTGTTTTTATATATATTAAGTGGGCTTTTGGATTTTTATAAAAATTGTCTTATTTCAACTATCCTTTGGTGTGAACCATTCGACGAGATGCCTAATAGCGTCCACTCGGATAAGTTTAATAGACTTTACTAATTTGCCTTAAATGACTCTGAGTGGCGCTACGGGTATCAAGTAGCTAATAGGGTACCTGATAGTGCATAAACGATAATAAACGACCCACTAAATGAAAATAAGCAGCAAAAATGGCTCACCCCACACTTAAGTGGCGAAGCTACCAACATGTGATCGATACCCACAGCCGCCTTACAAGTTTGTCCAGAAATTTTGCCTCATCCTAGCAAGCTCTTCTCAACCTATCCTAAAAACTAAAATAAAAGTAAACTAGATAGATAAAATACTAAAACTAGGGATAGAATACTAGTGCCGAAACACTAGCGGGGTGGAACATGTCTAATCATAGGTTAAACACATTCCAAACATGCAACTCGCGTGCTTGTAAAGTAACCGAAAAGAAAAGAAAAAGAACGTTGTTCAGGAAAGTTTATACATACCTTGGCATGAAGATTCAACCGTCAAAAAAAGTTGATCATTTGAAAATGGCGACTTTTGGGTGAAGGTTCATGACTTTTAAGGTCTTGCACGACCATGCGACGCAGGAACACGTTCGTGCAAGTCCTGATGAAACTAATTTTAAATATTTAAAACTGTTTTCTGTTTACAAAGTTTCAAAATTATGTCCGGCCGCACTCCAGAATGATTTTAAAACTTTTTAATTTTAAGATCTGAAAACAGTGTATTTAAAAATTTGAAGAGATTTTCACCCCAAAATTGCTCATTTTCTAAGATTAAGCTATACTTACCTGCCGGTCTTCATGGTATGATACACTTATCCCGAACGAAAATAAAGAAGAAATAAAAACCCTCCAAAATAAAAGTTGATAATTTTGCGATTTCGGCTTCCTTTACGGGAATTCTCCGAGGTAGGTAATCTTGAAGGAAACCTGCAAATAAAACTCAAAACAACCACAATCATCGAAAATAAAGGAAAAATAAAATGAAAAAGGAAAATAAAGAAGACCAAAAACAAAAAGAAAAATAAATTGAAAAGAAAATGAAAAATAAAAATAAACCGATTAATTAAATGAATTGGGTCTTTCTTTGGAAATTAATTGTGCTCCCCGGCAACGGCGCCAAAAACTTGATGTGTCTAGTTTTAGTAATTATAAAAGATATCATTTTCACGGTGCCAAAAACTTGGTGTTTTAAATCCAAAACATTAGTTTTGAGAAAAAAGATTAATTTTTACTAAACCTTTAAACAAGTTTTAAATGTATAAGTAAACAATAATTACTTAGAAACTAAAACCAACACATAGGCAGAGAACCTGACATGTATAGTATAGTTTTCTAGGGTAAATACCGGGTATCGTATTCCTAGATGACACACTTTCCCCTACTCAACCTTTCATCACATTAATTAATCAGGTTTGGAAAAGAAAATAAAACGTAGGGGTTCTAAAAGAAAATGGTTTTTGAAAAAGGTTTTGGTTTTGAAAATAAAAAGATAAAAATAGTAGGGATAGTAAACATGCACATCTTAGTGACCTTCTGTATAAGTAGTCAATTTTATTATAGTAGTAGTATTAAGTTTAATTATTGGTGAGGAGGACATGGGTGAACGGTCCCTTCAGAGTTGGGGATGAGAAAAGAAATAAATAAGGGATGATGTTCTAGAAACTCTATGGGTTACGCACAGGGGAAGTGTACGAGTCCCCATAAAGGTGTCTTCGGACTACTGGCCCGTAGGCCGTCTTTTTCTTGTGACAATGCGGTCTTGGTACAACTCGCACTGTCGTGATGCTTTTTGGAAAGTTTAGCTCTACGTATTGAGAGAAACGACGCCACTGATGAGTGGTGTGTCCAAGATGCACATCGCCGCATAACTATCAAGACTTTTATTACCACCGTTTGAGTCCTGCATTTACTTCCCAAACCACCTCCAAGCCTCCCGTTTAAGCACTTATCCTCTAATTTATCTCCATAGATTACAGTAGAGGCTTGGTCCACCTCACTTAGCTCTCGCTTTCCGTACCGAAGGATCTCTCTTAAAGTCAACCCCGCGGCAGCGTACCCCCTACCTAGGAGACGGCTTTTGAACACCGAATAGCCTCTCTTACAGTCCGCATAAGGGACAACGTATCCTCTAAGAAGATTAATGGCTTACTAACGAGAATTAGATACAGTATTCTTGTTTTATTTATCTTAAAAGTGACAACTTAATAATTTATTGATCAGATAAATTTAAGTTTGGTTTAGTGATAATGTTAATAACCCAACCCATTACCTCCCGAGATGAATGAAGACCTTAACAAAGCTGGAACATAATCCTAAGGGTGTGCCATCCGAAGATCACTAGTGCACCCATAAGGAATCCTCCCTTTGCCAAGAAAATCATTCATACATTTGGTAAGAACCAGAAACGTGTCACTCGGATTTGGTCCACTTCAGAAGCCATTGCCTAGAATCCGTTTGGATATCAGAAGCCCAAAGGATCTGTCACTACCGCTTTCCTTGCCTTGGATCTAGCTCGGGACTACCAGAAGCCCCGCGAACCCAATGATAGTTTATGTTGTTATTTAAGTTAGGGTTAATTTTAAATCTTATCATGTTAATCACAAATTGAACCTGTCACAAAGATAAACAAACAAGAATTAGTTAAGAAGATTAACAACCAAATAACTAAAAATAAACTACTAATAATAATAAAAGTCTACAAATCAAAATGGGTTCGGAGATAATAGAAAGACACAACCATAAAGAATGATCAACACAAAAATCATGGTTGCGCATAGACAAGCCTTCCATCTTCTTGATGCTGTGTATCTAGTGTAATCCTCACGACCCTCGATGTTTTATTGCATGTAACTAAACCTACGATTCCATTCTCTGCCAAGATAATCAAGGTAGGATGAGGCATACCCTTGGTGGGATGTTAGGATGACCATAAGGCCTCCCACAAGACCCCGAGATCTCTGTAAGAAGCTTGGAAGTCGTCCCAAGAAGGCACAAGAAGGAATGAGAAATGATTGAGGCAATGCACGGGCGTGCCAATTGCCAGGTGCGTCAAATTTGTCTTGTCTGTACTTTCTGTCTTGCACGGGTGTGCCAAGTGTCAGACTTTTTTTCTTGCTCCCCAAGTTTGCTGCTTTGTCTTCTAGTGTGTAGGGCCTTCGCACAAGTGTGCATGGGCGTGTTGGGTCAGTCTCGGACTGATTTTATCATCGTTTAAGCACCGAAAAGGTCTTTACACGTACGGGAAACATGTTGCGAGTCTCGTATCCTTAGGAATCTCCGGTTTTCAACGTTTTTACCCGAAAATCACTCGTTTTTGGTTTGGAGCTCAAATTTCCTGAAAAACACAAATAGGAACAATTAAGTAGCTAGAATTATCAATTTAAGCCCAATTTTGCCATATTATGAGACTAATTATGCATGTTTTATATGGGTAAATGATGGCACATCACCTTCCAAAAACTAAAGTTTATAAACGTTTAAGTTCAGAAGTAGCGGAAGCGGACGAGTCTTGTACGTTCGGTTCTTGATTCTAGCCTTGATCATCTTCCATTATGAATACCTAAATTCCTGGGGTTAAACACGATCAAATAACCTATTAAACCTTAATAAATTCGATTAAAACTGAAAATAATGGAAGTTTATAAGTTTGGGTAAAGACACATTCTTTTTTTTAACCTATACCAAAGGTTTGCATATAGCATAGCAGGTTTGCATATACCAAAGATTTGCATACCGCGCAGCAAATTTGCATATACGTAGATTTGCTTATAGCATAGCAGATTTGCATATACCAAATGTTTGCATGTAGCACTGCAGGTTTGCATTTACCAAATATTTGCATACAGCGCCGCAAATTTGCATATATGAAGATTTGCATATACCAAATGTTTCCCTTGTACCAAGTTGCACCTTTCGTGCATCTCTAAAACTACTCCTGAGGCTTCCCGAGGCTCGTTTAAGGATTCTAACATGTACTTCATACATGATTAAGGCTCGGATTTAATTCCTTGTTTGGTTTCTAGTACAATAACAATGATTAATCTACCTATCTTCAACCAGACCCGTTAAGTTTTATACAAGTTAAAATCATGAGATTTTATGGTTCCCAAAATATAGATTGTGATTTATACGCTCTAGTCAAGCCTCAACTCGACTAAATGATTTTCCGCCAAGCCATTTTTCCGTGATAGCGACGCCTCGTGTCTATGGCCACATGTGCCACTTCTCTCGGTCTTACTCACGCGGCCCTTATGATTGACGACATGGTTTTTATCCAATGATTTTCATAACTCTTGGGAATCACAATATTATCTCAATTACATGACATCTTTATTAGTGTACCCTCCTAGATACGCATATATGTATATATAATTTAAATTCATATTTATGACTTACCTTGGCTCTTGCCCCTTTTTGCTTCAAGACTAGCTTGAGATTATTAACATAAAGTCTACGAATATACTCAAGCAATTAACAACAATCGATATCGGCATAATGTTGACCCTTTGTTTAGGTCCTTGTCTAACTAGTGTTTTACCCAATTGACCCGCTAGCCTAATTGGGATATTGACAACTTCCTCTAAGGCCATGATCTATGAATTTGGAATCTCGTTTAGGCTTCTTTTGTGACATTCCAATGACTAGTTTCCAAATATACATACAAAGATATAACTAAGCATATAAACATACTAGGAATATGTTTAGATTTAAGCCATCGAGTGACTTACCTTATGCGAGCTTCCATTTTACCTCATTTTGAGATTTCTTGACCAAACGAAGTTTCTTGTACTCGCACTTAGATGTGTAATCCACATTGGTGATTAGAATCATGCTCTAGACATTAGTCATCTGACCACAAGTTTTGATCAAGCTTATTAATGCCTTAACTATGCCCAAATGAAAACGAGTTTCATTGGGGCATTTATTAAACACCTTGTATGCGTCTTTTTCCTAACTTAAATTTTAGGACTTATAGACCTCATTGATCCATCCTTGACCAAGATTAACATGTCTAGTATGTAAATTAATCCTCTAATTAGAGATTTCACAAATAAAGCATGTATTTGGTGATGCCACCTATTCTCTTAGAAGGGGTTCTCATCGTTGAAAATTATCATGTTGGTTTAACCAAATTAAGTGTGTTTATGGTCCCCTAACTCAAGAGGAACCATTATCAATCAACAATTTCACGTTTTATAATAACCGATGATTTCACCATAACCAAGCATGAAACTATCATCAAAATTAGCCAAATAAAATGTTACCTTGGTGTGTATTTTGCTTGGATGGTTCGTTTTAGGGTAATGCAAGAAAAAACCCCTTTGATTTGGCCTTGTTTCAAGCTTGTTCTTGAATTTGAGCTTAAGTGTGTGTGATGATCAACATCCAGAAGGTTGTGTTTGTGTTTTCTTTTTTTTATAAGTGTTCACCAAACTTAAAATTGTTTATTTGGAAAGTATAGCCCCTCCCATCTTTTGTCAAGTATTTTCTAGTTAAAAGCCCCGTGTGCTTATATTATCATAAAATACAGTTTAGAAATTTTGGGGTGTTACATGGTAACCGAATGAAAACAGGTAATCGACTCATGCACTATAACCGACTAACATAAATAACCGATTGAGTATGTTAAAAATTGACAATACTTGAATTTGAATTGATAACAACCAAAAATAAGTTAAACCGATTGATGATCGATTACAACAATTTTGAATAATATTAAGTTTTGGGTGTGTGTAAGACCCTAACCCATAAACCTGTGATTAACATTTAAACTTTCAAGTTTAGGCCTTAACTAAAATCACCCCCGATTAAAACTTTGGTAATTATGAAAACCCAACTCAATGAATCTCATACATGTTTAGTCCCAACAAATTTTACATTTTTAACTTCTAAAAACATGTCTTAAAGTTTGCGTCTTAAACGAGAAATTCTATTGCGGAAGCTTTTGAGTGTTCGAGTGTGTTCGATTCTCCTCGCGACTTGATCCTTGCTCCGGGATTTCCATCGAATGTATACCTAGCACCATTTCATGAAGAATGGTTGGTTGATAATAACACCTTTAGAGTAGTTATTACGTTGATACGTGTAAAAAATGGAACGAATTTGATCAATCGACCAAACAAACACTTTGGGAAGAATCCCTGTCGTAGGCTACAGCCAGAAGGTTCTGGCCCCATCTTTCAGTTTTCAGTCTTGGCCTCTTTTCCTTGTTTATTTTCCCCAATTTTTGGATGATTTTAAAACTAAGTTCAAGGCCCTTCCTAAGGACAATTGGAGACTTAAATCACCATTTTATCATGCTTATAAGGTGTCATTTCACATGATCAAGTTCCCTTTTCGATTATTTACATGCTTATGTTGTTTTTTCCTAAATCGACCAGTTAAGGCCATAGGTTATACAAAACATTATTTAATCATTCAGGAAGTATAACAACCATATTATCAACCCATTGGACACATGTCTAAACAAAATCATTGTTCGTTTGTTTATCATGGCCCGGTTCTTAGATTTAACCATTAGTAAATCTTTAAATTTCCCAAAATGCCCTTATAGGCAAATACTTCAATTTAGCCACCCGTAGGCAACACTACTTAATTTAAATCCATTATTTTTGATGCAATGACTTGTTTGGAACCCTCTAAGACCTTACGGACTTAGATTTTTACCATTCTAAAGATTTCTCTAATTTAGTTAATTCTAAGCGCATTAGACATAGTTATGCAACTAACTTACCGAATTGGCACCCTCGCTTCATGTGGGTAGTTTTAGTACACATACTACTTCGCCTGAATGCGTTTATTTAACTACGGACTTATCGGGTGGCTTTGACCCATTTCCATACCTTGTGACTCCTTCTACATAATTCATGGCATTAAGTGCCCATACTCAAATGCATTTACCTGTATGCTTTCTAAATTGACAAACATTAGTTTCTCCGAACCCAAATGGTAATATTTCACCATTTGACCGTTTAACCTCATGAATCTTAACTCTTGGAATCAAGCATCAAGTGTTGGACTCAAATGATGAGGAAATCATCAGTTGACCTGCTAAGACTCATGGTTCATAACAATATGCTATCCAAGCTTTTATTTATGGTTCAAGTGACTAAAACACTTTACTCATTTACCAAAATACCTAAATACTTCATTCATATGATTCCGTCTATTCATTGAGATTAGACATCATTTTCCACATATCCTCACTAATTGACCCGTTTGATGAATTTCACCATTCAGTCATAACTCATTGTTCCGTTTAATATCATAAATCTTGTTTTGTTATGTGTTTCACCACTTGGGGTTCTACCTTTATTCCACTCTCATAATTAAAACTGATGTATACAATACTTGAGCCATGTTTATAGTCTAATAGTGTACGTAAAACTTACCTTGTATTCACTCTCATTTCTTTCCCATTAGGCTTGTATTCGCTTGACCCATTTTGCTTGTTGATTCATTTCTTTCAAGTTTGCACCTAGCTTGACAAGATCAACCTTCACTATACTCATAAGATTGATCAAGTTAGTCATCTTGTCCAATAACTAACACATCTCATGAATTTATTCACATTATTATATCACATTCAAGCTCGGGTAAGTTTGACTTCTTAAAGTCAACTACCCTTAGCATGATCATGTGCATTATCAATTTCTCAATCATCATTAGGCTACGTTTTCACATATGGTGCGATTTATCTTTTAACCATGTATTTCACGTTTTGTATGCGAGTAATCCCATGATTACCCAATCAAGTTTTCACCTAAATTTGCAAACAAGGTCATTGAGGCGTTTCATCAAACACTTGGTGTGCACCCACCAATTCATATAGTTTCCAAAAATTCAAGTTTAGCCAAAGCCTAACCATATGTCTAGTTGACATCATAACATGTTATTTAGACCCTTTGCCTAAATTTTCTCATTATAACTACTTTTAAGGTTTATCATAACTACTAACCATATGTGGTTTCCACCTAGAGGTAGAAACCTAAATTTTCACATATGAACATAGCAAACAGATATGTGAATGCTATTTATACCCAATTTAGACATGTTTGAGGTTCCCTAAAGCTAGAGAAACCTCTATCAACCTACACTTTCAAGTTTTTATGAAATCCCTAGATTTTCACGTTGATCAAGAATGAATATTACATCTAATTTAGCCACATAAAAGGTACCTTGGTGTGATTTGAACCTTAAATGATTCGTTTTTATGAAATGCATGGTTTTCCCCTTTGGTTTGGCTCCTGGTGAAAATTGACACACACACACAAGTGTGTGTTCTTCCCCTTTTAATTTACTAATGGAACACAAGTTTGGCATTTTGGCAACTATGGTCCCTCCACTAACCCCCAATGTCATTTTCTTATAAAACTAACTAGTCAAGTTAGTTTTCTTGTATTAATTGCTCATTTACATAATTATAACATTAACTAGGTTATTTCCCTATTAGAACATAACCCACATTCTAAATTGTCTAAGTCTCGTTTTATTATTTTTCTAATCATGCCTAATGACATAATTAGGCGAAACGTATTTTTGGGGCATTATAGTGTGTAGTCCTTGAGGTTGAAGACCTATTATTGAAAAAACTTCTCTATACACACAGATATCCCCTACCCTCCTGGGGGGGGGTACTAAGCCTAATGGCCACGACTCAAATTTGACTTAAATGTATGGGTTTCATAACTTTGAATAAGCTGAGTTACACAAGTTGACTTGTTTATAGTATGTTCATAACAGACGGTACAGTCCGTGAAGTATGAAAACAAAACTAAAATCAACATAAAACAATATTATGATAATTAGCCAATTGAAATCGAAACACAAAAAAGGTGAGTATATTAAAACTGAAGAAGAAGGGTTGTGCAAAAACTTGAAGAACTGCGGTCCATTATGATAAGACATGATAGTCGGTGTGTTAGTGTATAAAAACCTGAAACGTTTTAGACAAAACAAAATTAGTGACATTCATTATATAACTATCTAATAAACATAGTAATACACTAAAACAATTAACACAACCCAACACATGCTAAAATGATTCTGCTAAAATGATTCTAATAATTGGAAAACATAGGAGCAATTATCTTTATAAACGTTATAATCTTTCCAAACCCTTACACTATTATTACATACGAATATATATAAACATTATAATCACTAATATTACATACATATATATATAAACACTATTATTGAAAAACACTATTAGATATGCAGATATATATATATATATATAAACATTATAATTTTGCAAACCCTAACACTAATCGATGCAACACAGTTATATTTATCATTATATACGAATTATATAACGATTATTAGGAACCCTAAGAATAAAAACCCTAAGTTTTGAGTCTCTATTAAATCTCGATAACAATAGAATATGCGTAGATCTATATTGTAGTACTAAAACCTAACTCATGAAAAGGAGAACAAATAAATTTGGAAGATAAGAAATGTTAATACCTGAAGATCATATGGATGTTGCGAGTAAATGAGGATCCATATTTGTAGAAATCGGAAAAAATTTTCTTCCTTTCCTTTGGACTTCGAGCAATTTTCGATATGAAAATTCTTTCAACAGGGGGATGATGTGACACCCAGCAAACTCAGCTTAATAACTTTTATCTAACCTATAAGTCTACCTTATAAAATCATTTATAAAACGTACCTAACTGGATTAGTTGAGTTGGTTTGATAATTCGGGGAATCATCGGGACTTGGTTTATGCGTGCATAATGTCTATAATTGTCCATAGTTCAATGATTCGGGGAATCATTAGGGAAACACACGTACACACGAGCCTTTAGTCCTGTTGTTGCTGATTTGATATGTTAACGTATGTTAATGTTTATGTGATTTGATATGTTAATGTATGATAAAATGCCATTTTGGGGTAGTAGATGAAAATGAGTAGTTTGAATTCCCATTTGCATGATAAAGCATGAGAATGAGGAATTTGGATACACATTCGCATGGAAAAGCATGCGAATGAAGAATTTGGATCCCCATTCGCATAGTAATAATCCCATTCGCATACTTAAGTGTGCGAATGAGATTAGAGTGTGTGTGTGTGTGTGTGTGTGTATGCCTCATTCTCATCATTCCACAACCCTAACTCGTCCCCCAAGTGCTCCTTCTCAAACCCCAACCTGTATGAACGAGTTTTTGCCCTTATTTTTTGGATCCTAAAGCTAAAACAAGTTTTATATCAATATCAAGTGAATATTAAGGTGTGTTAATCATCTAAACCCTTTTCAATATATTTTTATACATTTTTTGTAAACCCTAAGTGTTCAGATCTGATTATAAAGAGTTTTTTTAATAAAAACCTTTTTAACATCTTTCTAAAATAGATCTAGACCTAAATAATGAGTTATCTTACAAAAAAAAACCCAACTGTAAATAAATAATGTTGGTGACTATCTTATGTGTTTTGTATTGATGAAATGATGTATGGATGATGTTTAGTAGATTTAGGACTAATTTGGAACACGATATATTGATGTATGAATGATTATTGATGTCTTGTGGATTTTTACCCATTTGGGGGGTTTGTGTTAGAAACCTAGGGTTTGTAACATGAACACGATGATGATGATAATATGATTAGGGATTCATTAGGTGAATGAATCTGGAAATGATGTTGTTTTAATAGTTTCCATTTTGGGTAAATTTCTCATGCAATTGATGTGACATCTCCATAATTTGCCATTTTGGGTAAAGTTGTGATATGTTATGTGAAACAGATGGATTGATGATTGAAATTGGTACAGTGTTTGGTTGCATTTCGTGAGTTTTTCGATTGGGTTTGAAGGGTTTATGTTCGTCAAAATAACTTAACAATGGTGCAGGTACGAATGGAAACACATTTGCATGGTCGACCATGCGAATGAGGGGGAAATATTCCCATTCGCATGATCTATGTGTGCGAATGGGAGAAACTTAAACCCATTCGCATGGTCTAAGTGTGTGAATGGGAGAAACTTAAACCCTTTCTCATCACATCAACCCATTCTTACCAAAAGTCCATTCTGTTGATGAGAATGCCTAATTTTAAAACCCAATCACATGGTCTAAGGATGTGAATGAGACTGGAATAGTCTCATTCTCACCAACGTGAAAAATTATGAATCTTTGATACAAACTAAGTGTTTTATGTGCATTGCTTGCGTGTGAACTGTATATACTTGATGAACTGACTTAACGAGTGACCAACGGGATGTCGAGTCATGTATGATCGTGTCAAACATTCAAACATGTTTTCAAACGTACCTAGTCATGGTCTGGATAATCAGATACTAGTTAACCTATAGGTTATTAGTCAAGACACTTATAAACATTTATGATAGGTCGACGGTATTAGGGACTATCATCACACGTGGTCAATCTTTTTTTGAAGAAACCCAACCTAAGGTGAGTTTTACGGCCCCACATTTACATATTTCCTCATGGGGGAGAAACATGCTACACATTTTGGTTATGTAAAGATCATGTTCTACTATTGTTATCGTTTGTTTACTATACGACTGATCTAAATCCCAAGAAAATAATATGAGTAATAGCGGGGAAATGTGTATAGATCTATTGGGCCTGACAAACCACACCTGGGTCAACTGGAGGTTGGACGGGTGCATATTGTCTTGAACACACAGGGCCTACCGGGGATGACGGTAGTCCGGAGGGTACACACTTATGGAACAACATAGTTAACAATGGTTTCAATCGTAGTATTATCATATTTAACGTCTAGCTAACATTCATATAACATAGTAATAACGAATATGATCATTCTTACTTATGGAAACTGTTTTTAGAAAACCTGTGAACTCACTAGCATACTATGTTACCACTTTTAGCATGTTTTCTCAGGTCGCTAAGGTAGCATATTTGGATTAGGCGCACGGGGTCTCACGGCATCTAGGTTTCATTTGCATGGCTTCGAACACTTTTCAAACTTACGTATATTACTATTTTATGATTTGTAAACTGGTTATACTTCCGTTATACTTGTTGGTTTAAACTTTTAAATTGTAAGGTTGGTTTTATTACTTTATTTAGTTGTCATTTATTGTGACCGTTGATTTGGATCCTAATATGTCACGCACCTCGCGGTAAAACCCTGCAAGTGGAATTTGAGAGTGTGATAGATTGGTATCAGAGCCAATGGTTATAGTGAACTAGGACTGCATGTAGAGTCTAGTTTATAGCCGAGTCTCACACACTAGACGGTCCCACATTTATGAATCGTAATAAGTGGGAAACTTACTAACATTGTTGGGGTGTCGGTATCATCATTTATATGTTGCATCATCCATCTTATCTCTTATCTGTTTCTATCTTCTATTTCTATGTTTTCTTCTTCTTTGGTATTTGAAAACGAAGAGGCTAGTTGTTGATCTTGCACCGCGGTGGCGTACATTGGAGTGGCTTCGGCATATTCTAGAGATTTGTTTAGGATTCGAACATCTCCCTTCTATGCTCCAATGGACACACCTGCCTACACACACTATCTTGCACTTGTACTCGTCGTAGTGCACCTCTAAGTGACTGTTCACTTAGAGATTTTTATAAGTTTGAATATCGTGGTCGGCTGATTTGTAGTCGATACAAATTGGTCGGATCGGGATGATTCTATATCATGATTACTAGTGATTTTATGCTAGTGATGATCCTAAATATCTCATTCTTTGTGGATGCCAGAAGATGTCAGGAGCTCGTGGCGGTTATCTAGTGGACGTAACGGTTAAAAAAAAACTCAAAGAGAGTTTGGGATTTAATCCAAAAGTTGAAACATGAAAATTCCTGCATTTGTTACATTAAAAGGGGGATCTCACAACAAAATTCAGTAAAAAAATTACTTAATGCACGTTTTCAAAAGATGAAACCTCGTTGATAATAAGTTTAATTATTATTTTTATTCATAAAGACCATCATGGTTATATTACATGTTTTTAAATTTCTAATGATAATGTTTTTTCATTATTGTATTGTATTTTTATTACGTAATGAATCTTGCCCGACCTGAAACTTTTTATGTTCGGTTATGAAATTAGAGCATCAAAAAAAGTGAACCCACCAGAAAAAATTATTAGATTCACCAGTGTACATAATGCAAGTTTGTTGCTCTAAGATCTTTTTATTTGCCTACTTTTTACACTAATGTAGATGTTTTATAACTACTCATATGGTGGATTACACCAATGTAAGGGACAAGAAGAATACAGATTGTCAGGATGGGTTTACTGGCAATATTTTCAAATTATCCTTAGTTACTTTTAGAGAATTATATAATTATATCCTCTACCAGAAGACACAATCACTTTTTCAGAAAATATCTCAATTTATTGATCAGATCTGATCCAATGGATGATAGAAGGTCCCGTAGTTCTCTCAATAAAATTAGTTCTCATTTGATCTAATCCATTTATATATGTGTGTTATACAATAAAGAAATAGAAGCTTATTCTTAGTCATCAAAAGAACATAGATATGTTATTACTTTACTAGTAACTAGGTGTTAGTTGGCCCACGCTTCGCCGTGGACGCAGCTGTTGTGCATACATGTTTACGTTAAGTAGTACTATGTCATGGGTTTTGTTGGTTCCGCTGAGAGGTTTTCTTCAAAGCCAAACTTTTAGTTGGGCGGTCAAAGTGATCTTTATTTGATTGTAAGTGGCCTTATGTGTATACACTATATTCTTTAATTTGCAACCTTAATTTAAAAAGTAAAAAATATGAATCCGTTAATTTTTCACCTTTTAGCAAAAAGACGTCATAATACGTGGACCAATATGAACATAATATGTGGACGTAACGCGTACGTGTTATTTTCTAACGTACACAGCCTCTAGCTTGTCTATTTCGAACTTTTTACCGAGCCGATCCAGAGTAGCTCTCAAGACGTTACGTGTCGTTTACACCCCTAAGCTAAACCTTTAGTTGGGCTTATCTATACATATAATAAACCAAAGCCATTTTAATGACATGGCACTCAAAGAGGCATTCTCCTCATTGAGTGTGTCATGTGTCATCCCATGTGGCATTGAGATATTTTAGGAAAAAAATTAAAAATAAAATTAGATTTTTCTCAATTATGTTTCCTCCCATAATTTTTAAACATTAATATCTTTTATATACGAGATTTTTTAAAGAAAAAAATTACACCAAATTAATGAGCGTTTTATTATCTTTCCAACGAGTACCATAGTGCTATATAAAAAACGAAAAAAAAAACGACTATTTTTTCTGGGGTTTTGTTCATACAGAAGAAAAAAAACACAAAGTGTTCGGGTAAATCATTAATCATGTATAGGCAAGTCACTAATTATGTTCAAATAAGTAAATATGAATTCTATTTTCAACATGCGTTAACATTGGAGTTATACATTGTTTTAGGTAAGATATTATTATTAATATTAGAGTTATACATTGTTTAAAATTAGGTGTTAACATTGGAGACCTCCCCAGAAGGTAATTTTAATGTGGCCGATTTCCCTTCTTTTGCAATCAGTTTCGCTACAGCACCCGCTGCTCTAGCTAATTGTCCACCCTTTCCAAGTGTGATTTCTATGTTATGTATGGTCGTGCCTAAGGGCATATCGGTTGAAGTAGATTCTTTTTTTTTTATCAATCAAAACCCCTTCCCAAACTGTACAAGCTTCTTCCAAAGCATACTGCTTTCTGGATGTAGATGGTGATATCTATATAGATGGATCTTATATATATGGTATAATGAAGTACCACATGGTGGATATATAGGAATCAAAATCTGCCGAATCACTCATGTTATGATCTTCTACATCCTAGGTCTTCCCGTTCCATCATCTGGCTTATGTTCTTCATGTAGCATTCAGACCGAATGACTCTATGAAATTGATTCACTTTACAGTTACATGCAAGAAAGTTTTGGGTAGCACCTAACATAAAACAATTAAAAATGTTTCCTCCCATAATTTTTAAACATTAATATCTTTTATATACGAGATTTTTTAAAGAAAAAAATCACACCAAATTAACGAGCGTTTTATTATCTTTCCATCGAGTACCATAATGTTATATAAAAAACGGGAAAAAAACGACTATTTGTTTGGGGGGTTTTGTTCATACAGAAAAAAACACAAAGTGTTCAGGTAAATCATTAATCATGTATAGGCAAGTCACTAATTATGTTCAAATAAGTAAATATGAATTCTATTTTCAACATGTGTTAGCATTGGAGTTATACATTGTTTTAGGTCAGATATTATTATTAATATTAGAGTTATACATTGTTTAAGGTTAGGCGTCAACATTGGAGATACATTTTTAATTGTTTTAGGTTAGGTGCTACTCGAAGCTTTCTTGCATGTAACTGTAAAGCGAAGCATTCTATTTCATATGTAAAATTAATATGTCATATTAGATTTCTCAACCCGGGACGTTCCCGGGGTATAATCTAGTTAAAGTAATATTTAATTGACTAAAGCCTAAAGGTGGGTTTTTTACGTGTGTGGTATGGCTTCTATCAAAAAAAAAAAAAAAAAAAAAAAAACCACCGACTCTTTACTTCTGGGCCTCCGTTCCTTTTCTTTTCTTTTTGATCGGCTAAAGCCCAAGTAATCCCCATACATCTCAGTATCTCACATGAGCCTATATAATTATTCCAGCTATCTTTTTGGCCCATTAACCTTCTCCTTGTCGTGTACTACAAATTCAAACAAATGCCTTTTGAAGTCAAAAATTGTAGGCAGTTCTTGTACACAAAAATATTCGCATTATTATATAATACTAATAATGGTGGCGTATGTTACCTCGTGACACTGTATAAGTGTCCATAAATTAATAGTATGCTAGGTGTTAGTTGCCCGCGCTTCGCCGCAGGCGCAACTGTTATGCGTACATCTTACATGCAATTTGCGACGGTATATCGTCGGTTTTATTGTCTCCATCATCTACTGCTGTGTTGCAGCGTCCGACATCATTACTCGCATTAAATCAGCAGAAAAGCGGAGGGCCAGTTTAACCCTAACTGCTGCAACAGGTGTGGTCGGAGACACGCCGGTGTGTTGCTCTTTCCCCTCTGGTTCCGTTCTCTCTCTCTCTCTCTCTCTCTGGATGTGTCTGCGTGTGCGTCGTTCGCCTGTAGTCCCGTTTGATGTGTGTGCGTGTGTGTCATTGAGAGCGGCTACGGCTGTCGTTCCACCTTTGGCGCTTCGTCAGCCTCTTTCTCTCTCACTTTTAAGTGCACTGTGTATCACAATTCACAAATGAATGTGCTAAATAAGTAAGGAAAACAATTGTGTAATTTGTGTACTTTGAAGGGGGCAAAAAAGTAAATTATGCATGACTCATTTTAGCAATAGGACACTATTGAAGTGTCTTTAACTTAATATATAGAGAATATATAATAATAAGTTAATTTTTTTAAGAGTAAATGGCCAAATTCGTCCCTGAGGTTTGATCAATATTGCTAGATCCATCCAAATTAAGAATTTTTTACACCTGAGCCACTAAGGTTTGGAATTTAGTGCTAAATCCGTCCAATTTGCAAACTCTGTTAAATACTAACGTTAACTCAGGGGCATTTTGGTCATTTCCTATTTCTTAATTGCAAATCCGTCCCTGAGGTTTGTTCCAAATTGCTAAATCAGTCCAAAATAATAATTTTAATGAATTAAATTCCATTTATATTTCTTATTTTAATTTCTCTGAAATCTATGTGACTATAATTAACAGTACATTTCATTATTGGAGGAAATCAAAGATATTAATAGTAAGCTACTCGAGACAACAATCCCCGCGATGTTAGACCCTTCTGAAGATAATATTAGCATACATGGAGGTTATGAAGGAATCATATTCAAGTGTTTGTTTAGGAATGTATGCTTCCCTAATTTACTTTGTCCACATGGAGAAATTTCATCTGAAAAGGTAAAATTTAAATTTGGACACTACTAGAAAAACTGCTAATAGCAACAACCAAAATATTGTTTTCGGTCTCTGAAATATGTATAGCGCTAACGGCTTTGAATACACGACGTGTACTGCAACACTAGTTCAAGATAAAACTAGGCTAATATTAGTTGCACCAATGGAAAATGGTACAAGAAAAATAGAAGAATATATTAACTTATTGAGCATATATTTTTAAGGGATGTTTGGGAATGCTTATTAAACTGCTTATATACAGGCAAAGTACTGGTCATCAAAATAACTTGTTTTTAAAAAAGCATTTTTAATTTTCTTAATTTATTTCAGCTGCAAATTAAAAAGTTATAACAAGTAATCCATATATTTGGCTCCTTCACTAATAAAGGTTCTTTATTTGTACATACAGATGCCGGAGTTTGGCATACTGCTTCTTGTTCCCTTTGATTATCCAGCTTGGCATACTCCTCGTTGAAATTTTTCTGAATACATAGTTTGGCATACTCCTCGTTGAAATTTTTAATTCATTAAAATTATTATTTTGGACTGATTTAACAATTTGGAACAAACCCCAGGGACGAATTTGCAATTAAAAAATAGGAAATGACCAAAATGTCCCTGAGTTAACGTTAGTATTTAACAGAGTTTGCAAATTGGACGGATTTAGCACTAAATTTCAAACCTTAGTGGCTCAGGTGTCAAAAATTCTTATTTTGGATGGATCTAGCAATATTGATCAAACCTCATGGACGAATTTGGCCATTTACTCTTTTTTTAATCTTTAGCTGCAACTTGGATCATTTCTGGGCTTAAGCCCATAATATGGTCTTTTCATGGATCATGGATGGGCTTGACCAAACGTTAGCCCATAGGTGAGATAATTCTTTATGCATCCTAAACGGTATGACCTACGTTATCAATTGATTCGTAAAAATAAGCATACAAGAATTAACTTGTTATCATGTATCAACACTGTATTATCTTATTATTACAATTTTAATATTGTAGATATCGATATCTTGTATTTTGCCGAATTATATTCTATAAGGCAGTGTTTGGTATGCATGAATAATAGGCGGAATGGAATGAACCACTACGAGGGAAAGAAAAAATGTTGTTCGGTTGGTCAAAGTAATGATTGGTCAATTGTATTACCTCATTGCCTCTAAATACCACAAATTCATTCCATCCACACAAAATCATTCCCTCTTTCAACTTTCATGAACACCGCCTCCACAACCAACCACCTTCTTATACAATACATTTCTAAATGCGATCCCAAATCCAAACAAATCGTCATAAAACCATCTTCGTTATTTAAGCACGTTTTTACTTTACAAGTAGAATGATATGGTGATTGTTTGGGAAATCTTAGGCGACTTACACATTCCAGGTTGGGATGGCGGGTAAACTTCATCAAGAAATCATGTCTATCATGTCTTTGCATTTGCAAAAGAGAAATCACCACACGAAGTACCATGTCTCAAGCATCATGAACCCATTTTGATCACATGTATTGTAGATGAAAATCTGAAATAACACGCTAAGCGCACTTGACTGAGAGCAATCCAAAGATAGGTGACGTTCTGCCTAGAGTGGATACTTTCTATGAGCCTACACATCTTCGGGCTGCTCCCACTCAAGCATACTTAAGTGCTAGTTCGTCTTTCGTTTCGATTTTTCTCAAGACTTTGACATCTTCATCAATATACACATTTTCCACCCATTTTTGCCAACTTTTTATAGCTGCAACAATTTTCAAAACTACAAGTTATCTACACCTAAAAAAAAGATTATCATAGGTATCATTGAGACATTCGATTCCATTGTTTTTTCAAGCCCTTTTTCTGCGCTAACTTAAACGGGCTCCAACTTTTTCTACGCTTAGAAGTTTCGCAAAATAATCCTGCAGCTAATGCTTGTTGTAGCCATAGCTCAAATTCTTCTTCTTCGTCCGTCATTTCTGCATCTAAATCCCATGGATATCTGCTTGAGTTTGCCCGTTGACTTTTCTCTAGCCCAACCATGTTTACGTGAAAACTTGGACGATGTGTGTTTGGCCTACAAGCCATACCCTGCACACACAAACCTTTAACTTCTTACATTCTCAAGTACTTAGGAGTTTAGCAAAACCGACACTGATTATTTGGGAATCAAATAATAAGTTTTTGATTATCTGACTATTTAGGCGTTGTTTAACATGTAAATCTTTAAAACTACAAACCTACATAATCCTTCAAAGAGACTTAATAATTTAATATAATATAATAAGTTATAAGTGCAGACCTGACAAATGGCCCATTCTGAAACATCAAATATCCTGCTCTCGGCACAAACAAATGCACGCGGAATTTCCACCTAAATGAAAATTTTTAACAATTAGCAGAGTACAGGTAAGAAAATTGTAGAATACAAAAAGAATGTGCAAAGAAAAAAAAAAGGAAATGTACAATTCATGTGAAAGTGCGTAACTAATGCATTTTTCAGCTAATAGAGTTTTAAATTTACACCTAATGACTTGCTATATATAAGAAAAAGGTAATGAAGGGTAAAATGGAAAACATAGTAAATAAGTATCCAATTTTTAAAATAGATGATTATTTGGAGACAAAGAAAAGAGTAATGTAGACAACAGTTTTGGGAAAGAGAGTAATTATCAATTTTTAAAAGTAGACACTTATTTAGAGACAAATCCATAGTCAAAGGCGCTAGGCGCACTCAAGGCGCATAGGCCCTGTCTGGGGCCTAGGCACAAGGTGCAAAAAAAGCGAGGACGTGAGATAAAAAAACGAACAAAGAAAAAAAAGTTAAAATATATTATGTATTAGAAAAATAATACTACTCTTCAAAATAAAATAAACAAATTATCTAGCCATAATTTAGAGAATTTGGTTGGGAACTCTTCGAAATTCAGGAATCTCGCCGGAATCTGCGCCTAAACCATCACCTGAAGAATTAAAGCACAACTGCTCGCCTTGCCCAAAAATGGGCCTAGGCGCAAGAGGCGATGGCTTTTAACAACTACGGACAAATCAACATTAATAGATGGAATCTACATGGAATCTGCGCCTAAACCATCACCATCACCTGGAGAATTAAAGCACAACTGCTCGCCTCGCCCAAAAAATAGGCCTAAGCGCAAGAGGCAATGGCTTTTAACAACTATGGACAAATCCACAGTAATAGATGGAAAATTATTTCCAGGTGGAGGGAGTAAAAGTGTAAAACCATGTAGTTATATAAAAACCACAGTTGCTAAATTTGAGTTCTAATTCACTAATCAACGGTTTACTGAATTTGGTTACATTATGCAGTTCTCGATTCATAAATTAAGAGTTAACTCACTTAGTCGATCATGTTTCAAATGCTCAAAAACTGAATAAAACAAAACAAGGATCTCCAAACCTTTTGCGGTCGATCAAATACAAGCGAGCCTTTGTATTCTACCCACCCATCCCCATCCTTGGCTTGATGATATTGACAGCAATCCTGAAACCAACATATTAATAAAAAGTACAATAAGAAAAAATTAACTTTTTTAATTCTTCCTAAATCAAGGGCCCACCTGACACCATCGTGCTTTAGACTTTGGCCTATTTGTACATATCCATATATGTGAATTACCACATTTTGTGCAGTGTATACGCCTTGATTCCTCAGAGCAGTATTCGGGGCTTTCCTGCTATATAGCGAACGTAAACAGCTATTAGACAACAGTAACAGATATAAAACGTTTTTCTCCCCTGCCAATGTAAGTTTATGCCCGCAAGACATGCATACAAGAATAAGATTCTGTATAGATGTAACTGCTGATAGGAACTGAATGATATTATATTGAAGTAACTGAAAACTTGAAAAAAATACAACACTGACCTGCTTTTGAGAGGGTATATCTATCAAATGACGTTTACTTTAACGTTTGACTGTTAGAGACTTAGAGTAATAACCAAATCAAGCATAACAAAATCACATCACCAAATCTTGTTGGAAAACTGATACAAACCAAACTCCCATGGAGCAGATCTGCATTACTTTCAGATCTGGAATTGACCCGGTCAACCTTGATCTTGAATTTGGAGATGTAAAGGGATGATTGGTATTGAAAAGTTGGAGGAAACCCAATGGTTGGAGGGTAGTAATCGCCTTATTAAACTCGGAATAATTGTTTCATCAAAGTTAACCTTTAAATACTTTGTTATTTTTTAGATTCATTGTCTTGTTAAGTTGAATATTGGTACTTTGAACTTTTGGAGACTTGCCCTCTCGAATCAGGCCGACTATCTATCTATTTATCTTGTTTTGTTTGTTACATCTAAATTCTCAAGTTCCAATCATTGGTTTCATTGCCGGGAAATTTCGAATGGCACATACAGCCCGGAATTCGGATATCGCTGCTCAGTTATCAGCCATTTTAGCACGATTAGACGCCAGCTTAGCAGCCATAAAGGATGATATTGCAGCACTAAAGACTCAGATGGTTGTACATGACTATAACTATGAACTAGAAAAATGTAGAGTAGAAGAACACGGTGGAGACGGACATAAAAGAGACGCCATTTGATGGAAACACAAATGAATAGAAGAATAACACCAGCCCAGTGTCTGAACTTCCCAACAAATCTATTCCACCAGAGCCGAAGGATTACCAAGATGAAACTTCAAGAGACTTCACTATGCAGAATTCAAGTATTCTGTCAAAAAAAGAACGTATGATGTTTGATTTTGTTTCTCATGTCATGCGTTTTACCAGCCTCCGTGTACTCAAAATATCAGTTCCAACTAGGCGCTAAACACCACAATTGCCATGCAGGTCACAGTCTTTTTTCAAGCCATACACCAAGTTTTTCCAAGTCTTCACATTCTAAAGGAACTAAGCAGTTAATGCGGCCGATATATATCACCGATATGTCGGTTATCGGCCATAAGAAGCTATCTCGGTCATAAATCTCGGTTATTATCTCGGTACCGATAATATCGGCCAATATCAGCAATATATCAGTTGGTAGACTTCAAGAATATCGTTTATATCACTGAGAATATCGGTTTGTTTGTTTTTTTGGCCCATTTTGATAAGTTGATAACTAAAGCCCTATCAAAACCCTGAAGGCCTAAAGGCCCTATTGATACAACACAACAGACAACACAAGTGAGTTTGTGACTCTAGAATGTTAACCAATCAAAACCATAACTCCTATGTTTTGACTTTTGAGTCTTTTGACTATTGATCTTATTATTATTGTATAGGTTTTAGTGTTTTACGTATGTGTTTGTGTATATATGTATATATATTCTGCAACTACCGATATCCCACCGCGAAAACCGATATCTCAAATATCGGTCAAGACCGATATCTGATATTTTACCACATTAACTGCTTAGAAAAGAAAAGGGAAGCCACAAGTACTGACCGCCCTGGCTCAGTATATGGTGCCTACAAAACTGGTCAGGTGGTTGCAAAGGCCTGCAGAACGCACAATTCTCATCCTTCCGACTTGAGGACAAGTCGTCTGTTCAGGCCCGGAAGTATTAATACGAACCCCACTCCCATGGAGCGGATCGGCATTACTTTCAGATCTGGAATTGATCCGGTCAACCCTGATCTTGAATTTGGACATGTAAAGGCATGATTGGTATTGAAAAGTTGGAGGAACCGAATGGTTGGAGGGTGGTAATCGCCTCATTAAACTCGGAATAATTGTTACATCAAAGTTCACATTTAAATACTTTGTTATTTTTTAGTTTCATTGTCTTGTTAATTTGAATATTGGTACTTTGAACTTTTAGAGACGTGCCCTCTCGAATCAGGCCGACTATCTATCTATTTATCTTTTTTTTGTTTGTTACACCTAAATTTTCAAGTTCCTATCAAAAACCCCCTACGGACTTTCATAGTTATCGCATGTAAGTCACTAGACTTTATCGTTGCATAAAAAATCCTTTTTGTTAAAGTTCAATAAAAAGGTCATTTGCCCTTGAATCCGGTTTCACATGACGCGGGCAACAAGTGGACAGTTTTTTGCTGACATGGACAATCTAAACCAACTATGTGCTTCTTGCGTGAAAGCTCATAGGGTCTATTAAGTCATTTTTACTTAACTAGTAACACAAACACTTAATGTATGATAAAACCAAGCTGCTACTCGATACAGGTTAAAGATATACCTGATGGGAAGTACTTGGAGACTTGTGAGCCAGACTCCGAGATTCTTCCTTTCTCAGCTGGTCATCATAATCTCTTTTTTTCACAGAATCAGAAAGAACCTAACCGTAACGCCACATCAGTTGCATCTATGTATAAAACCAAATTCCTCAAGGGAAGTAGATGGATGATACTTACCTCGTATGCGCATTGAATCTTTTTAAAGGATTCGCTTGCAAGTGGACTTCCCATGTTTTTATCAGGGTGCACAAGCATGGCCTGAGAGGACGGGTAAAATATAATCCAAATATGAGCAAAAGAAGCGGTAAAACCTGATTATTATTTTTTTAACCAATGTAGGAGTGGAAAAGACTGATTGGATGTGGTTTTTGAAAGTGATTATGTGATATTGGCCGACTAAAATCAGATAATTTAAAGAATTATAAATAAAATGACCAAAAAATACATTTTTTTGTGAAACAACCGAGAGTAGAAGTCTCCGAAATTTACAACTAATAATAAGTTTTATTGCAGCGAGTACGAAACTCATTAATTGACCGACCCTTTTAAAATCAGATGCAGATGTTCTTCACCCAAACAATAAAATTGATCGCTGTGAAGTTGCAAACTTGCAATAAGCTTAGATCAGTTTCAAAATACGAATACGAATCCGAAAACCTAAATAATCAGATGATCAGAAAGCCAATTTGTAGCAAATGGCCAGAAAGTGTTTAGATGTGCTTCCATTGTATGTCAGTTGTAATAATTATCATAGTTATCAAAGGCGCTAGGCGCACAGGCCACGCCTGGGGCCTAGGCGTGAGGCGCAAAAAAAGCGAGGGCCTGAGATAAAAAAAGCGAACAAGAAAATAAAGTAAAAATGTATTAAAATAATGCTATTTTTCATCTAGTTAGTATCAAAAGTTTTAAAATATTGATCTATTAGTGTGTAGAAGTAGCTTTCATTAGATAAAAGTAGAAATCTGATTGAAATCTAGCCATAATTTAACGAATTTGGCTGGAAGCTCTCCGGAATTTGGGAATCTAGCTGAAATCTGCGCTTAAAACCATCACCTGGAAAATTAAAGCGCAATTTCCTCGATTCAAAGCGGAAATGCATTGCCTCGCCTAAAAAATGGGCCTAGGCGCAAGAGGCGATGGCTTTTAACAACTATGATAATTATACAATCAGATGTTTCGGTGTTTGGCAAATTGTGATTATTTAAGGAATCAATATATAAAAAGACCATGAAGGACATTCTTTTGTGAAAAAGAAAATGGGAGCAAATAGCATGAAACTCATTATTTAACGTCTAAATAAACACACAATAAGAAGCAGTGTTTATCAAAAGCAGCATACCTTTTTCCTATATTCCTTCTTCAACAACACAGCATCGATTTTCTTGTAACGACAAAAATCTAAAGTTTCATAATGATCCAAACATCCAAGAATTCTTTTCATCTCTTTAATGGCCTCTCCGTCATCTTTGACCACAGGACAGTCACAGATTCTTTTTGTTCTTTTTCAACAGTTTTCGGTTGCAGCTGGTTTGCTTGTAGATTTATACGAGTGCACTTTTTCAACAGTTTCAACAGGTTCATCATTAGGAAGTGAAAACTCACTCTCTGACACAAACTCATCTTCAACAAATGATTCGGGTATTTTTGGTTCTTCAACGTGTGTTTTTTCACTCAAATTATCACTCCATTGAATCATGCAGTTTAACGCATCGTTTGATAGGAAAGCAAGGTTAATTGATACAAACGCTCCAGACCATCCAGCTTGATTTTTTACAAAATATAGAGCATATATTGTTGCCATTAAAATCACCAGTCTTGCATGGTTTAAGGAGAACACATAGCCTGCAATATGTAATTGTTATGTATTATAAAGTTGAACACTATGGGCACGGCGGCACGCTGCATGAAACCAAAGTTTAAAAGAACAGAAACGAGCCTCGAGGCGTTTTCCCTTCTCCTCATGAGGCGTAAGCCTCGAGGCGAACCGAGGCGTAAGCTCGAGGCGCAATCAAAAAATAAATATAAAAATTATGTGTCTATAAAAAAATAAAATACTTGACCTAGAAAAGTCCTAAACGTCAAAAACACACATCAAAAATAAAATAATTGCCCCAAAAAGTCTAAAACCCCAAAAAAAAAAAGCACATCAAAAACACCCTAAACCACCAAAGGCGTACCCGAGGGCCGAGGCGCACATTTTCCTAGCGCCTCAGCCCTTAGAGGCGTATGTACAGTCTGAACCACGTGAGGCGCCTCAGACTCGTTTTCTTAGAGTTTCACCTCGAGGCGCACCTCGAGGCGTACGCCTCACCCATTTTTTTAAACCATGCATGAAACAAAAACAAACTTTACAGTTTGTCCCATTTTAAGTAATCAACTTTCAGTTACGCGCAAAGCCGCAAAATTGAAAGCAACTTACAATTTGTTACCCATTTTAGCCATCAACCCTACGCCAACCGACACATCAGATGTGGCATATGCAAAAAAAAATGCTTATGTGAAAGAACTTTTAAACCGTTTACAAGTTCAAGAAAAATGATCTTTAAAAAAATAATTATCAAATGTCAAATCAGCTGCTACACGACATATGATATGCATTTACATAATAAATAAGAAAGCCACAATGGTACATTATGAGACTTCAGATAAAAAACGGTGTGCTACTGGTTGAATATGCCAATCATTGCTACGTCATCAGATGTAACTTGGTTGCTAAAACGAGTAACAAAGTTATAAAGAGAAACTCGGTTTCTATTTTACGCTTAACTTAAAGTTGCTAGGAAAAAAAAAATGTAAAACTCATTTCTACTTCGTGATAACACAGAGATTAAATATTTAAATGTGGCAAGTTTGTTGCATTTAGTTATGAACAGGTCACTTACATTGTGTCATATCTCTAACGGATCAAAGGGGATGTGTATCATTTATCGACATTGTAAAATTAAGAAGAAAAATAAGACTAACCTCCAACGATAAATAATAAACCAGTGGTCCAAAAGTTGGCATACATCCATAATACTAAAATGGCGAACAGCCCTACAATAAATAGACCAGGTGTGTATCCCAAGTAGTGCACAGCACATCCAGCAGCTCCCTGAAACGATGTAGTTCATAATTGTTACTACAAATTGGACCAAAATTACTGTACCAAGCCTAGCAATCACGACCCGTCCATCAATAAATGTGTTAGTTTCAGTAAAAGAAAAGTGCAATTGGATTCATTTAGATCTACTAAAAAATTTACAACGGGTCAATTTGGGCCGACTCAAATGTAAAAACATGTCAAATGAGCGACTCTTAAAACATTTGCCAACTTAAAACGGGTCCAAACGGGCGAGCAACACCCATGACCATTGTTTATCGCCTCCACCACCCAACGGCAGCCGCTGCCACCGCCACTACCTCTTCCAACCACACTGTCGACGCCACTACTGCTGTCACCATCGTTGCCACCTCCTCCGCCAGGGTCTCCACCGTTTTGACCCAAACCAAAGTAATATTTTGTATAACAGCACATTTGGACCCGCATTTTAACTCAACCCGTTTTGACCCGTACTCAGTTTGATCCAACACCAAACCTAACCCGCCCGATTTGAGGGTAATAACTGTATAAATCAGTTTAAAACCAAACTACCAATGCACAAACTAATCTAGTAAACTACCAACACAACATCAATAATACAGTCAAGATTCAAAAAAAGTATCACAAACAAACAATTCATAAACCTTACCATACTAACAAGAACATAAAGCAGGCAAGAAAATGAAGTCAAACTAAGAAAGCAGCTCCAAATAACAATAAGCAGCGCAACGGTCCCCAACCCGAAAACCGACTTAACCCCTCTCAACACACAATCTTTCCACTGAAACAATAACAAACAGAACAACCCACACAGCCTACCACACCCATAACAAACCCTAGGCCAATGCAGCTGAACAAAAACATCAACTTTATGAACCAACCCACTTGCAGCTTTCAAAGCCACAGCAGAACAACAATAACCCTCCAAATTTAACCACTTCCATCCCTGATTAACCAACCCAATATCTTCCATCAATAATAATAATAATAATAATAACAGATTGTGTTAAATAAGTGTAGGTACTAAAGAAAGCCAAGATTCATGAGGATTAACCATAAAGGTGAGAACTTGATGAGGGTAAAGTGTGGAACAGACATGAATTAGCTTCTTATGTAAGTTAAAGAAAAGAAGACTCTTTTTTTTTTAATTTAATTTAAAAAAAATTGTGCTTTTTTAATGGGTTTTGAGTGTTTTTTGATGGGTTTGTGAGGAATTTGGATTATTGAGTGTTGAGAAGTGAATTGGTTGATGGGATTGGGTGAGAAATGGGAATCTTTGTTTGTGATGGAACCCTAGTTTTTTTAGGGGAAAAAGAGTTGAATAACACTTGAAAGGTTGAATGGATTTGGGGTTTGTCACATGTGGGAGAGAGGTTTATTTTGAATTTAGAGAGATCACTCACACAAATTATTTGGGGTGTATGGATTTTGAGTATAGCAATGTTTTCAAAACCGGCTCCGATGTCGAATCGGTTAAAATTATTCTTTGGGATGTCTACTGAGAATATATGTAGTGTTACACTAACTCGACAAACTCACCTCACCATCCACGTCATCGAACGAACCCACTTCCTCTCACAACTTGTCCGAAATGTCATCTAAACTTCAGGACACCCCCCCCCCCCCCTTCTCTCACACACACCAACCTCTCCCTTCCAACTAGAGGCCAGCTTGATTTGGACGGCGATTGTGGGTGCTCTAAATGTTGCGGGTTAACAGTAAAATGCAACAGTTACGGTTACATCACTGTAAAGGGCTTGACGAAACAGCCCTTGGCACCCTTGTGCAGGTGTTTAGCACTGAGAATCGGTGATGTTGCAATAGGTGTTAACCTACAACATATAGCCTAATAGTAACTCAATATTTTACTTATCTCAAAAATGAAATTAAAATACTGAATAGGCAACCATGCTTTAACAATTCATAAATTTAATAAGGGGTTGTTTGGTAAGCCTCTTAATGAGGCTCTGAACCATTCAGTGCTGAATGATTCAGCATTCAGCGCGTTTGTTTCAGCATCTGAATGGAATGTTTAAAGCTGAACCATTAAGACTTGAGATGTTGCTGAACCATTAAGCACTGAACTAGGATGAACCTTAATGAGGCTCTCCTACCAATGTGGGACAAGAAAACTAATCATTAAGATGTTTAACTTAATGATTCAGCACTAAACCATTCAGACCTCTTAATGATTCAGCACTTAATAAACCAAATAGTTCCCAAAATTAATATTTCTATCACCTTAAACATACCAGTTACATTTTTTATGTAAAAAAAAGTAATATATTTGGTTTTGATGTGTGTAAACGAGTTTGACTAATTGGTTTAGTATCAACTAACACAATTGTCTCATACCAGCAAGCTTTTTTCACAACGTGTTAGTTCCCATTCTTAATGTTTCCGAGTTTAAAATTTTCCCTTCAGATTCAAATTTTCTATGTATAAAAGGTATCAGTGATGAATGATCTTTAATTTTTAAATATTAAATATTGTTTATTGTTTATGTTATATGCTTTTCTTTTAAACAGTTACACGCCCCAATAACAATAATATTCTCCTTCATATGGTGTAAAAATTAATAATTTCTTTTGATAATATGGGATTATGGGTTTTTGTTAAATAAAGTAACAATAAAAAATGTTGTTTTATAGTATCGAGTTTGAAGTGGACTATGGGACCAGAGTGTATGTTGTTACTTCACTCCACCGGAATGCAACTAGTATTCTATTCAGAATAAGTATTGCCCAAAAAAATACCACATGACAATCTAAATTTTATTAGATCAAACGCTAACGTACCTAGGGCTGCAAACGAACCGAACGAACACGAACAAGGCCTTGTTCGTGTTCGTTTGTTAAGAAAATTAAGTTTTACGAACAGTTCATGTACACTTACCGGACGAGATTTTCTGTTCGTGTTCGTTTGTTCATGAACGCACATGAACATAAACGAACACAAATAAGTGTTCATGAACATAAACAAACACAACGGACATATATTAACTTTCGAATAAGATCGAATTCACACACATTAAGACATTAGCTAAATCCACCCAAAATATAACCTAATTATCCAGACATACTTAGTACTTAACATAATATTGGTATACATAATAAAGTAGTGTTTATTGGAGGTGGATGGAAGAGGGTGTCGGAGGTGGATGGTAGAGGGCATCGAAGATGAAGGGCATCAGCACTGGAACTTGGAAATATAATGAATTTGGATACTAAAAGTAGGTTTATTAATCTCATATAGTCGTATATTTACCCCACAAATATAATTTATTTGGATAAAATAAATAAAAATATATAAGAAAAATTATAAAAATTAAAAACCTAATAAACTATCAACACAAACGAACATAAACAAACACGTTAGTGAACGTTCACGAACATAAACGAACGAACGCAACCTCTGTTCATGTTCGTTCTTTTAACTAAACGAACGGAATTTTTTGTTCCTGTTCATTCATTTATTAAAAAACGAACACAAATGAACTTCCCGCCGAACGGTTCATGAACTGTTCACTGAAAGTTCAGTTCGTTTGCAACCCTAAACGTACCTATTGTACATAGGGCTCTTCATAAGCCGAACCGAGCTGAGCCAGGTCAAGCTTACGCTTGGCTTGGTTATAAACCGAGCTAAAAATCAAAGCTCGAGCTCGACTTGATTTTAAACCGAGCCAACTCGGCTCGGCTTGGTTTTGCTCGAATTTAAAAAGAAAAAAGAAAAATGGCGTTCAAAAATTCAATAATTTAAAATATTATTCAATAGTTAAAAATAACAACTTTTAAAATAAGTTCAACCTAATACATTACAAGTCAGTCCAATGATTAATTTTGGTTAACTAAGGGTAAAGAAACCAACAACCGATTTGAAGTTTATTCGATTATTTGGTTAATTCAGTTTTCGATTGAATTCGGTTCAATTTTATCTATTTTTGGTTTAGTTTCGGTTAATGGTTCGGTTATTGCTCACCATAAATATTGTTAATCACGTAACATGTCAATTTCTTTAATTTAAAAAATATAGCAACACTGTACTCAAATTAAAGAGAATAAAATGCTCATTTTTTGTGATATAGTTTTTAAAGTGTTAACATATGAAAAATCGTAACCGCTTAAAAATCATGGAGGTAGTTGACTTAAAATAAGGGGAAAAAGTTGAACTATATGTGACAACCGGCAAAAATCCAGATATTACCCGTACAGTATAATAACTATTAACATAATATCGGAGACTGTGTATTAGATTCAATTGGTGATAATTAGAATCTTTAGAAAGGTATTAGCAGAGTACGAATATTTTTAATGATTTATTGGGAATCTTAGGAATTTTCGTATCGCTTAGCGATAAATTACCCGTATTGAGCATTGGTAACTACCTGGTTAGCTTTAGAAGGTCTAATTTTGACCCGTATTGCTTGGTAGAGCATGAAATAATATTTTATGGATGGAAATACTATTAGAACTAGTGGAGATTATAATTAGTGGTTTCTAAATCGTCTAAGTCATTTAGTTGCGTGAATCAGAGTTGAAGCGCGGAATTGAGACCCGGTACGGTAGGGAAACCTCTAATATAATTAAATTAGCTAAGAGCGGATGTTTTTAATTAGGGAATACTATGTGTGGTCAAATGGGTAAAAACCTTAAAGTATTTGATATATAGGGGTTTTTTATAAATTGTGAGAGGGGTGTATTATGTTATAAGATTTTATAAAAAGATATATATATATATATATATATATATATATATATATATATATATATATATATATAATACCCAACCCCCCCCATAACCGGTCGCCCACCCCCATAATATTATTATTAAGTTGATTTTATCAATGATTATTATTATTATTATTATTATTATTATTATTACTTATTTAAACTCATTCCCAACACACACACACTCATTCACTCTTACACCTCTCAGCACACACACACACTCAAGAAAACTCTCCAAGTTCCCTTCCCTCTCCCCACCCCAACCGAAACCCTTCATCATCATCATCCTAGTTCTCTTTTTGTTAAATCTTTCACAAAAACAACTATGGATTCTTGAGCTACGAAGTGTTTTGGGTGATTTGAAGAAAAAATCCAAGACTTGTAGAGATAAGAAATGATTTGTAGCACCAAAACCCACGATTTTTGCAAGAGTTTTACAAGGGTATGTTCTTGAACTACAATCTTGTGATAAATCCTTAAAACTTTCTGTTTTGTTTAAGTTTTCATCAAACATACAAAGGTTTTGAAATGGTTTTAATAAAACAAACAATAGGGATGAGAAAAAATGGAAAATGGTGATGTATATATGTGTATGTATGAGCCGTGTACATGTGTGTATGTGGAATAGATTGTTTTGTTCAATAGATGATTATATATGCTTAGATCTTTTGATTTTCATGACATGCATGAGGGTTTTTTTAAAGGACTTTGAATCTGAATTAAAATGAAGTTTTGATGTTCTTGATGCTTTGAATAAATGGTATAGGGATGAGCCTAGTAAAAAGTGACTTGTTTGATTGGTGGGTTCATGTTAATTATGCAATGATTTATGTTGAGTTTTGGGTAATATTAAACTTATTTCCAGATCTGATTGTAATAAAGAGTCTTCATAAGCTTGATATAGTGCAAAACAAGTTGAGTAGGATCTACACGCTTGGGAGACCTTGCATGTACGATCAAAACATGTTTTTTCGGCTTAAAACGCCAAAATACGAGCTTTTAAAGCAAATATTCTAAAACTGATTTAGAGCAGGTTTTTGTAACTTATTTTGATGTAAAAAAAGTGTGATAAAGTGAATATGAATGACCTAAGCTAAAAACCTATGTATGTTTGCGAAAGATGCGCAAAAACGTAGGTTTTCGACAATTTTTATACATTTAGAACACTCAACTTCAGGTCTAATATAAAACAGCTTGGTTGGTGTCAAAATGTGTATAAAAGTCATTATTTAAGGTGCATAATATGTTTACTATAGCAACAAACGTTTACAGTGCAAAACTATGTCGGGAAAATCGCTGAAATGCGAATTTTGAGGCATATAATGGTTACACTTTGTGGATAGTTTTGAACAGCAAATTAGACTTGTTTCATGGTTTATATGCGTATTCTAAGGTCTAAATTAAGCCTATAGGATATTCATAGGTTAACATGAGGCATTGGAAGTTTGCTTGATGTGGAAATTGCTCGAATGTGTTTTATTGTGTTCATCGGGTAAGAACGTTTGCGATTGGTTCTAATGTTTCACGAAATGGTTACTTTGATTTTATATCAAATAATAACTGTTGCGTGTCTTGACAACACAAGAGAGTCTGAGCAGGGTTGTGATTACGAGACGTTTCTGTCCTATTACCCCAATATGTTTTCAGGAGCTGAAGGTCCATTGGATGTTATCAAATGGATCAAGGAAATGGAAACAGTCATGACGACTAGTAATTGTTCCACTTCTCAGAGTATTAGGTATGTTTTGAGTTCTTTTCGAGATGATGTTGTTGCGTGGTGAAGTACGCAAGTTCGAATGTTGGGAAGTGGTGTGGCATATAGTCTTTCGTGGAATGAATTGAAGGAAATGATACTGAAGGAATATTGTCCCCGCAGTGATTTACGAAAGATTGAAGCCGAGTTGTGGGCACTTACCATGGAAGGAGCAGAGGTAAAGGCTTACTCAACAATTTTCAGTGTGTTAGCTAGTTTGGTCCCTAGATTGTTTACATTGGAGATTGCTGTTGTTGAGCACTATACGAGGGGTTAGGCACCTCAAATCAGGGGAATGGTAACGTCTTTAAGACCAACCACCCTGCAAAGTGCCATGTCTTTGGCAAATTCCTTAACTGATGGTGCGGTCAGAATGGGAATGCTAGTTGTTAAGGGTAAGGCTGGGGAAAAGCCAACTAAGGTGGCTGAAAGGAGTATGGAAACAGAAGCACGACCGTTGAGTAAAAAGAGAAAAAGGTTCGAAGGTTCGAGGAGGTGGTTTAGGAGAAAAAGGAACAAGAGTTGCAAGACAGGAAGGTGGAGTGTTGTTAAACCTTGTAAGAGATGTGGACGATGTGGGCATACAGCCCCAAAATGCAGAGCAAGCTTTCCAGTTAAAATTAGTAGGAGTCCAACCGACCAAGGTTGCTTTAAATGTGGTATGTTTGGACATTTCAGGAGGGAATGCCCGGGGCTCTATGGGATAGATGCAAGGAAAGGAGTAATGGAGGAGGGCATGAGTGCAGCTTCCCAAGATCCCATGGTGATGACTGGCACGTTCCTTGTTAATAATTAACCTACATCTACTTTAATTGAGACCGGAATTGTTATGAGTTTTGATTTGAAAGAATTTAATATGTGATAGGATTTCTATAGAATTAGCTGACGGTATATTAGTGGAGACTCATGAGGTAATTATATATGATCATTGAACAACCGGTAGTCTAAGAGTTTAGTATAGTCTTTTACCATAGAACCTAGGAGTTCATTTTAGTAGTAAGAATGGATTGGTTATCCGAATGTTGCACGGAAGCAAATTGGGAATTTAGTTGGTGTTTCAAAACTTGATTATAGAATTTAGGTTGTTCGCAGAGGAAGTTGTTGAAATTAGTTGGTATAAAGAAGACACATAAGTTCCTGCGGAGAGGTTACGTAGTGTTATAACCAGTTGTGACACCCCAGGAAAATCCCACATCGGCCGTGGCCAGGAGAGATCCTTGGTTCATAAGTAATGTCTTGCCTCTTAAATAACCAACGCGTTTTGGGGCTTAATGTTAGTGGATAAGAGGAGAACTCCACAGTTAAGCGTGCTCAGGTGGGAGAAATTCCAGGATAGGTGACCTCCTGGGAAGTCTCCACTTGGGCACCCAAAAACAAATACGTGAGCTCTGGATGGGCAAAGCGGACAATATTGGTGGTGAGAGGGGCCGGATGTTACAGATGGTATCAGAGCCACTCCTGTGCAGTTCGGGATGGTGGGTGCATACCTCATCAGGGACGATGAGACTCTAACAGGGGGTGAATGTGACACCCCAGGAAAATCCCACATCGGCCGTGGCCAGGAGAGATCCTTGGTTCATAAGTAATGTCTTGCCTCTTAAATAACCAACGCGTTTTGGGGCTTAATGTTAGTGGATGAGAGGAGAACTCCACAGTTAAGCGTGCTCAGGTGGGAGAAATTCCAGGATGGGTGACCTCCTGGGAAGTCTCCACTTGGGCACCCAAAAACAAATCCGTGAGCTCTGGATGGGCAAAGCGGACAATATTGGTGGTGAGAGGGGCCGGATGTTACACCAGTGTCATTAAAGATAAGAGAAAGAAAATTGTGGAGATCCCTAAGGAATAGAGAATGTTCTGAAGTTAGTCCAAAAGAGCTACCCGGCTAGTCGCCTTTAAGGCAGTTGGGATTTTGAATGGATCTTGTACTCGGAGTCGCACAGTTGCTAATTTCCTTAAGCAATTTGCACCCTCAGAAGTATCAGAAAGTTTGCGAACTATTTGCAAGAAGGACTAGATAGAAGTTTAACGGAGATAAGATGTATCTTCCCTAAGTTTGAATGAGGAGCACCATAATTTTCGTTTGGAAAGAGAACGGAAAGATTTATTTTCTTAGGATACGTATTGATTTCAGGAAGTTGAACAAACTTACTAATAGGTATCGATACCCCTTTACCTAAGAATGGTGATTGTTGACCAGCTATAAAGGTCTAGTAAAAAATAATAATTTGACCTTAGATCTGATGGTTGCTTAATGAAGAGTTCAATAGAAGGTATTCCAAGGATTGCGTTCTAAAAATGCAATACGGATGATATGTGTTTTAGTGATGCCGATTGGTTTGAAGGAGGCACTAGCAATGTTTAAGGATCTTATGGGTAGGAATAGTAAAACTTCAATTGGACGGGCTCGTTTTTGTGTTCAAGGACTATATAATTAATTTCTCACGAACGGAGGAGGATCGTGAAAAACATTCGAAGGCTGTTGCGTGCTAATGCGATTGATTTTGGACGGAGTTGAGACGCTCATCTTTTGATAGAAGAGTTATCCCATGATAGCAGTTATCACTCCAGTATCAACGCTGCATCGTTTGAAGTCTTGAATTATAGACAATGAGCATTAGAATGAGAATAGATTTAAGTGACTAGCATTAGGAAGAAGAATTTCGCGAAGCAGATGGAAGTCTAAGAATTCCAAGATTGAAAACGAGTTCTCTTGGAAGTTCGCCATGTGAAGATGATATTAGGTTTGGTAAGTAAGAAAGACAGATCATCTGGAGTTCATGATATGTTTTATGATGGTAAGATGACAAAAGGTTCGTCTAATGAGATATTTGTGATACCTTGGGGAAAAGTCAAGTACAAGGATGAATTTCATTAGGGTAAGAAACCCGTAGAAGTTAAGGCCTGGAAGGTCCGAAAGTTGAGGAAGAGTGGCATTAAGTTACTCAAGGTTGGATGAAATTCTAAGCGCGCACCAAGGATAAATTGGGATGAAGATAGAGCAATGGAGCACAGATGTCCCCAGTGATTTGTTTTTAAAACAAAACTAGTTGCGTTAGGTGAAAATTTTCAAGGACGAAATTTCTTAAACTATAATTAGTGTTTGAATGATAAATTTACCCTCATTTTATACATTAAATTTTACAAACTCTTAACTTTTGTTTATCTTAAAATGCCCGTCTCAAATACAGTATAATACATATATGTGATTTTCAGTTTTTTATCATTTCGGTCCCCTAAACTAATATGGTTTGTTTCTGGTGTTAAATGAAATGGTACAAATTTCTGCTTGGAATTGAAACCCCATTTTGAAGAACCCTCATAATTAACACCAGAACCCCTCTTTAACTCCTGAGGCATTATTCCTCGTATGACTAGTCTTTCTTCAATAGGTGTTCATCTTTCAGAAAATGATGGTGACCAATTTAATATTCCGAAACTCAGATTTCGTTTCAACTTAGATTTATGACTGAACAAACTCAAGAGAATAAGTTGGTTCAAAGCAAGTTGGGTTGTTTATTTTTGAGCTTTATATTGTACTAGTTTAAGTAAAGACTAAATTACAAGTTTTGTCCTTTATGTTTAAAATTGACGAGTTTTGTACTTTATGTTTCAAAATCTTGCACGTTACGTCCTTTAACACTAACCCAGTTAGATTTTAACGTTAATATAGGGAAAATTTCATCTTTCTACTCTTTTAGGGACTATTTGTGTAACTAACTTAAAGTTTTCAACCAAAATGATAACATGTTTATAAAAAAATATAAATAAAAAACGTTTACAGAAATAACATTATGCTCATCCACCTATCTCTAACCCTCTCTCTACATTCACCATCCTCACCATCGTCATTCTCCAACACCATCCTCACCCCACCACCAGTAACCAACGCCATCACCGTCACCATCTTCCTTCACATCGAAACCCTTAAACCCATTGCAGAACAAACGCCAAACAACCTTAGTTATCTTCCTTCACCTCGAAACCTTAACCCCACAGCAAACCCACCACTGTTAACCACAAAACCACCATCGTCTTCTCCTCAAAAAATCACAACTACTTGCAACCATCTCCTAATGTTGCAACACTGCAAACACCTGAAAAACCCTAACCTGTGCCATCGTTCACTGTAAATGGATCTGCAATCTCTCTCTGCCAGCAACCAATCCCCAACCCACCACCAAAGAACCGCCGCCGCTCAACCTTCTTGTTCATTCAAGGTCACATAATCAGCCATGAATTCTTCAATCACATCCTAAATTGTTAATTCTCTTTCTTTTTCTTGTTTCGTTGATTCACTATTTGGGTTTCTTGATCTTGCATAAGGTTTCTGATGATTGTATGTTAGTCGACAACAGGTGGATTTAATTTTGAATGTATTGTTTTGTACGTTGTGCAGATGTGGGGTAAGATTTCGATGGAGAGGGAAGGGGTGATGATGCTGGTTACCGGCAGGTGGTTGTGGTCCGATCTGTTTTGTATTGGGGTCAGGGTTTGGTTTAATGGAATAGAATGGAAGGGGTGGTGGTGGTGGTGGTGGTCGGGCAGGTGGTGGTGGTTGGCGGTAGGTAGTGGTCGCAGCAGGTAGTGGTAGTAGGTGTGGTGGTGGCAGGGAGGGGGTTTATGTTAATTTTAAATTTTATTTTTTGTCCAAAACTTTAACTTAATTACATAAATATGCCCTAGAATGGTAAAAAGACGAATTTACCCTTGTATTAGTGTTAAAATCTAACTGGGCTCGTCTCAAAGGACGTAACGTGCAAGATTTTGGAACATAAAGTACAAAACTCGTCAATTTTAAACGTAAAGGACATCCTGAGCTGGTATAAACGTAAAGGGCAGAAATTGTAATTCAGTATTAAGTAAATCACGAAGTCTCTATCATTAAAAAAACTAAAATTCCTTTTTTGTTTAGCAGCAAAACAAAGCGATGTAATTAGCAACAAGGAGTGAAATAGCAAGAAATTGAAACCACCGATGCTAAAACAAAGAAAAACAATGAAATGCAACCGAGAATTTCGTCAAACCAAAGGGATGGAAACCGTGATCAACTCTAATGTGTTATAACATTTGGCACATAACAAGCAAAGTTAATAACGACTTTCATCCTTGTGGATTGATAATAGTCTCGATTTTAGTCCAAAAAATATATCCACGTTCAGTTTATGTGGTTTACATTTCTTTGTTCTTGTAGTCTATGACACTAACACTATCTGTTGCCTTTGATAAATGGAATGGTATTTATAGTTTTTGACAAAATTGCAAAAATCAACCTTTATGTATGCTTAAAATTGCAACTTGTACCTTTAGGTATAAAAAAGCTCACAAACAACCTTTAGCTTCATATTTTGTTTCAAGAATCAACCTTTGTCACAATAAGTTTGTTTTACATCCTAGTTTATTTTTATTTTTGTTATAAACTTCCAAAACCCACAATTCAGACCACACTAACAGTGGCCACACCATCTTGTCTTCAAAATCCTGACTTCAACACTATTGGTATGAGATTGAGCTGTGTATCCACCCGATGTGGGTATCAGATGGGTAATTGAGATAGAAACATCATGTTCGTCTACTCCAATGACGAGTAAAGAGAAGAAAGACCACTGCCAAAGCTCTAACAATGATGGGTTGCAAAGACAAACATATTAGCTAATGCTTGAACGTGAACCAGAGATAACAACACCAGATAGGGTTTCCCTGATAGATTTGTGGTGATAACGACAGTGATGGTGGTTAGGGTATCATCTGGATAACTAGAGACAAAGGCAACAAGGGGAGTTATAGGGTTCCGGTGAGTTCAACGTAATCTGCAGGGCTTCAGTTCAAGCAGATCAGTGACCGCCATGTATATGAAGTAATCATTTTGATTTCAAGTCCCGATTATACTCTTTGTCATCAACTTATAATTTTTGGTGTTTGTGGTTTCTTGAACAGTGAGGGTTCTAATAAGGTCCGACGGCTTATGACAATAATGGTGGTTGTGGTTTACAGGTCCAAGAGGTTCTTTCCCAACATCTGTAGTAGATCGTTGGGAACGTCATTGAGTATAGTAGCCGGAAAATTAGTGATGGCGATGTGGAACGATGATTAATCTGATATGTAAAGAGTTAAAAAGGAATTAATGACAAAACCAATTTGTAGAGGTCTAAGAGATGGTAACTAATTTCTCTACGTCCTCTCTTGGATCCTTCGATCGAGGGTTTATCCATTAGTCATCTCCATTAAACCAGTAGGGATACTCGTTACACAAGTAGTGATCACCTTGTACAAATGTCTCACTCTTTCCAAATAAGTAATCATCTTCCACCTCTTACTAATCTCAAGTGGTAGCACCACTCTCACTAATCACTAAACAAGTTCAGTGACGGCCCTTACAAATTTCTCACAACAACAATTTTACAAGCTCACAATACACAAGAATGAATAATGTTTAATTGTGATACAACTCTTGTTTTTTTTTTGTCTTTCTTTTCATCTTGGATCTTTCTTTGATTTGATATGGCAATATCAAGGAAAATGGAGAGATATATCTTAATATGTTATTTTGAAAGTATAGAGCCAAAAGCGAGAATGTAAAAAGGTTGGGGTTGACTGGCATTTAGTAAAACTCAACAGATGATGAAAACACAACTGCCAGCTCGGTGGTTGAGCCCACAACAAATCTTACCGACCATCGATTGTCTGATTTCACTTTTCACTTGCTTTCAACTCTTCAACGTTGTGTAATGACTATAAACGGCTACTGACACCTTTTCACACTAGTACCTTTGATTTTTCACTTTTTAAATCACCCATATCTGTTCAATATTATTTTTCAAGCATAAGTTGAGATTTGGTAAAACATAGTCGGCTTCTTTCCATCTTTACAACACTTTGACTCCAATCATGTTTATATGATGAAAAGAAACTAACTAAATAGTTACATTTTTCAAATTTCATGTCACTTCAGTGGATAATAAACTAGATTAGTTTTAATTGAGACTTTTTGTTTAATATTGTTTTTAAGAAATTAATTAATTTATTATATTTTACCTTTTGTTAATTAATTCTCTCTAATTCCCAATTAATTTTTTAAGCTTTGATTCTTTATAGATGATCTTTTATTCTTGATCTTTCTATTTTCAAGTCTTCATCAATATGTAGCTTTGTAATATAGCGGTATTACTTTACATTTGGTGAATATTGCACTTGATGATTTATTTAACTTGTTAATTGTTTATCTTTGATCAATGCTTGACTAATTCAATACCAATTTATCTTTTACTACTTCATCACCATTCTTGAAGTATACATTTAGTGTTAATATGTTTAAACCACAATTAATTAAACCCCAAATAAAAACAATTGTTTAAAACGTGATAATGAAAAGGATCTTAGAAACATCATCTACCACAGATGTTCTTGCCATGTCGGCATGTCCTTAACAAAAGTTATTTCATCTGAAGTTCAAAAAAAAATTATAAAGCCTATTTTCAAAAAAAAAAAAGAAGTCACTAATAGTAACCATGTTTGTTTATTGTTCTATTATGTTAAAATAATTTATTTTTTTTAACTAAAAACTACTTTAAGTTAATTTCAAGATACTATTGTCGTTTACGAAGTTGTTACATATGTTAAAAATTTAAAATCAAGTGATCTAAATGAAATAAATACAAAACTTGGTTACCATTTAATATAATTTGTTTAAGTTCAACTTAAAGTACAAGGTAATTGTGAACAAAAATGTCATCAAATAATAGTCATGTATTATAATTATTTATTTTAAGATAAAAAAATATAGTAAATAACTTTAATATTATTAGTTATTACATAAAACTTAGATTGGTATTGTTTTGTTGTTTTTTAATAATGCATTTGGATTTTAGATAACAAATGAAATCCATATCCAAAAGCAGACCACATGTTAAGTGACGTGTGTAAACATGAAATCGCTAGGTGGACGAATAATCGTCCACAAAATCATATTATTATATGTCCACTACACCCATTTCCTCATTTATGTGCAACACATCAAGAAACCTTTGAACATCAGTGATCGAGATCGAGATGGCAGCTACAGTGATGTCTTCATTGACCCTCAAGCCTTCTTCTCCAATTATTGCAGTTAAGGGTCTTCCTTCTCTTCCTTCAAAAACTACATTTAAGGTTTATGCAAGTGGTGGCAAGAAGATCAAGACAGATAAACCCTATGGTCATATATATATTGATCTCTCTTTCTTTCTCTCTCTCTCCTCTATCTTTCTCTCTCATCAGTTTTGTTAAATCTAAAGAGGGTTTTGTTTCTTTGTTTTAACAGGAGTTAATGGTGGGATGGCATTGAGAGATGGTCTAGACGCATCTGGAAGGAAGCCAAAGGTTTTATATTATGAGTTGATATAAAGAAACATCACTGACACACTATTCACGCACTAGTATATTTCATACGAGCCGTATGACATATATATAGAGTTGTATGACGTGTTATACTAATAGGTCACACGGCCCGTATGAGTTGGTGTCTGTTCGGATATTCATACTGGCCGTATGAGTTGGTATCCGTTTAGATCATCCGGCCTTATGAGTTGGTGTCTATTTAGGTGTTTAGATCATGCGAGCCGTAAGAGTTGGTGTCCGTTCAGACTATGTGGGCCGTATGAGATGGTGTCCATGCAGATCATGCGGGCCGTATGGGCCATATGAAATGGTGTCCATGCAGATCATGCGGGCCGTATGAGTTGGTATCTGTTCAGTTATTATTGTCCGTATGATGTGTGCTTTAGACACATAAGTGACTAATGTGATAGTGCACGCTCTCACAAAGTCATATGCCCGCATGACCATTTTTCGCCAAATAGCTTGTATAATGATGTTGACTGGTGTATGTACAATATGGGATAATTATCAAAATAGACAGTTGACCAACCAAATTTGTCAAAATAAACACCTGATACGTCTAAACATTAGGGACCAGCCACTCTTTTGTGTCTACCAGCCACTCCTGATGTTTAGACGCATCAGGTGTTTATTTTGGCAAATTTAGTTGGTCAACTGTTTATTTTGGTATATCTAGTGGCACCCGATATATATATCTTAATTTCATCATTCGCGTACAACTAGATCAATTTATTAGAACTAAGTTAGGTTACGAATTGTAATTCAGGGAAAGGGTGTGTACCAATTTGTTGACAAGTATGGTGCTAATGTTGATGGATACAGGTATTTATAAATTTACTAGTAGGGTTTCCTTTTTTTTTCTTTTCATTTTGACAATATTTGAAATTAGAGATCAACTGATGAACATGATGTGACTTAATCACAGCCCTATCTATAATGAAGATGAATGGTCTCCAAGTGGTGATGTCTATGTTGGTGGTGAGTAATCAATCTATTCTTTGTGTTAATTTGGTTAATCATATGCCAACAAGTGAGTGTTCCCATAAAGAAGGGGTGTTCAGGTCCCGTTCTAACAAGTGAAACCGTCATAACCGGTCATCAGTTTGGTTTTGTGTGCATCTACTAACCCTTTCAAAAAAAAAAAAAAAAAAAAAAATTCTTGTGCAAAACTCTACACATCGTTTTAGTTTGCTGATTGGTTTAAAATTGTTGGTGTCAAACCGGATCGAACCATTAATTTAATCTTAGTAATATAACCAAATCAATAATATATGTTATAATATTAATAGAAAACAAACAAAACGTTAGCTATCATTCATTCAATTTTAATGTGTACTTAAAATTGTATTTTCTATTTTCTATAAAGATTACTAAACAAACAAACAAACAAACGTAACCTACTAGTATTCCTAGTAAGCACAAACCACAAAACCAAATTGTAGTAATATTAATTTGCTTTGCTTTGATTTCTTTTTTAACAATTAAACCGTTACAAGTGTTTTAACTCATGACTTAACCTATATCCGTATAACCAAAGCCGTAAATATCCTAGTTGAAAACCCCTAACAAGCTACTAGACTAACTCTTAGTCACATTACAATATGCAGGCACAACCGGTTTGTTGATTTGGGCGGTTACCTTGGCCGGAATTCTTGGAGGAGGTGCACTTCTGGTTTACAGCACAAGTGCTTTGGCACAATAAATGAATCTCCATCTTGTTACTAGCTACAAAGTGGTTGTTTAGACTATCATGTATAATATAAGAACCATGTACTACCACTTTTCTATGCTTTAGTAGATAATGTGCTTTCCTTTATGCCATATTTATATCATATACACACAAGTCACAACAAAGTACAAGTTTAAAATCACATGATACAAAATACAAAAACATAACTTTAGTGGTGTACAAAACTAAATTCTTTATGTTTAATTGTTTATCATGTAGAGTTTTGGTTTCCACTTAAACAAATTTTAGTAATCATATGAATCGAAGAGGTGGTTAATTTATTCAGACAAATAAAGGGATACATATCACTCGAACTTATTTTGCCTTGTTAATAAATACCAAACACAAGCACAAGAAGATAATTTGATAATTGACCATAAGATACTGTTAAAACATTATGATGAAAAATAGATGAAAAAAGTAGGCTAAAAGCCTTGATAATGAGGTCATGATAAATGAAAAATGACGGATTTTGAGAAATTGGAATAAATATGATGGGTTTGGATTCGGCTTGGTGTTTGTGCTAGGCTTGTCTAGCTCTGGCCCATTGAGCTCGATCTAGCCCAAACCATATTCTTTAGACATAAGTTATTAGGAGCGACTCCACCTCATTTCTTTGCTTCTCGTTCATGGATGTTTGTTTCAGCTCTTAATGAACTCTTAATTAGACAACTGTCTGAATCACTCAGACATGGTCCATTCAGACTGTTTATTTCACGAGCAGATGTTTGAATCAGTCAGAAATTTGTCTCTTACCCATTATTAGAAGTTGCCAAATAGTGTCTTAGAGCATTCTCATCTCATTCATCAAATCTTCTCATCAAATTACACTAAAAATCACTATTTCACCATAAAATTTTCTCTCTTCTTTTTAAAATAATAATACTTTTTCACACTTTTATCATTATATTTTTTCTCTCTTCACTTACAACCACTTCCAAAAATATTAAAATATTTTTAGGGATGAACAGTGCTTCCACCAAATACTTATTGTTACTAAACATGGATAATCACATGACTATAAAAGAAACTTTTATTAATAAAAAATAAACCAGAAAACTAGAAAGACTCAGTCAAGAACATAAACAGATCTGATCAACAGATCTGAATAAACTCCTAATCACTATACCAACTCTACTCATCTAAAGATCAACAAGATTACAATCTCTAACACAGATACAAGGTGTATCTGATTACAAGTAACCTAACACAAAGATCTTAATGAAAGTGAAAGTGAAGGAAATGAAACCTTAAGGACTTAAGCGACTGATTAAACTGGTACAAAGAAGATGAGCTCTCTTTATATACTAGCAATAGAAGCTTCTATAAAGAAGCACACCAGGAGACAATCTTGACCACACGATCACATAAAGCACACGGATCATGATCTGGACGGCTAAAAATAATCCTCGTGTGTTTATAACAAAGAACCCGGGCCAAGCCATAATGGGCCTTTTCTGGACTGCACCTCAACTGGACTGCACAAACTGGGCCACGAACATATCTTGAATATACTGGACTCTTTGGACAATCTCCAACTTATAGCCCACAAGCAAAATATAACACCAGCTCTTTATTTTTAAATCTAGCAAAAATTAACAAACAATAACAAGACACATGCATTAGAAACTATAACCATGAAAAGATCAAATTGGACAATACTAACCTTTTAACATTTCTCTCTCCTCACTCACAACCACTTACACCCACCCCATATAATTTGGTGAACAGACTCACATATATTTGGTTCCCCAAATGAGAATGCTCTTACTCTCCCTGAGCTCCTTTACGCGTGGTCTACAAATTATACCATAAGTTTATTTATATACTCAATACTCACTTTGTCGTCAACGGTTGGTCCCCAAGGCTACAATCTCGGCAGGGGCGAACTATTGTTGGGGTCAGGGGTGGCCATGCCCCCCCTGTTTTTTGGCGTAGTAGTGAAAATTTACGATTTTCATAGGTAAATTGAGTTCGGGTTGAGTCCGGCCCCGCCGATTTTCCACTACCAATCGAAAAAAATTGAGTTCGGCCCCCGCCGATTCCGAAACAAGCTTCGCCACTGAATCTCGGGACCTCTAAGTCTCGAGACTCCTTTCCAAATTGACAATCTCCATGTTCCATTTCCATCCTGGGCTTGGGAAAGGCTAGAACCGCTCCAAGACCTGGCCAACACCATCCACTGTAGTAGCACATCTAACATCCATTGTACGTAGCAACAAATATCTAAAAGTTCATGACCTCTAATTTCTGATATATACCATAATTATTTCTATATTTGTGTGTTTTTCTAACGAGATACATGAGGTACAATAGAATACAAAGTATAAAATCTCAACACCATAAATAAATTGTTGATTATTAAAAATATGTTAATGATTTATGGAACATGATGTACAACATACGATACATATTTGGTTACACAATATATTGATTATTTTTGTATAGATATTTCAGTATTGTTCAACCGATGCTTATTAATACTTAAGAGACTTAAAAATTATTATTTAAACCAATCTCAATAGCTTCATCTAGTGACATGACCCTGAAAAACCATAAAAACCAGCTTCATTTTACTCCAATTTGCATGGTTTCATGGTTTGAGCCAATCTATTGTTTTATAACTAATTAACATTAGCTAACAATTTGGTTAAAAAGGTCAACGCTTCTTGTAATTAAAACATCGACTGCAACTGAAGTTGTTAGACTAATATAACTGCGTTTGTCACAGGTTACTTTCTAACTGGGACTAAGATTCTGGTTGAGAGTTTAGACTTCTAGACATACAAAATCAACCTAACCGCATTATCAATCCATTCTTTTTGTACGGTCTTTATTTTCATACTAGTAGGAATGCCCGTGCGTTGCACGGGTACTAATGTTTTTATTGGCACCCGTGACGTGATGGGTTACACAATTGCTTGGGTATCCTCTTGCTCGGAAAATGCCTAGGGTCATCATATATTCAAGAGTTTTCTCATGATAAATAGTATTTTTAAAGCACTTGTAAAGTAATAAAAACATAGGCTCCTAGATATAAACTGTTGTTTATTTTTTTTTTCTACGAGCATAATTAGATATAGTTAGATGGGAAACATCTTCAATTATACGTAATATAGAACTTATTAGCTTTACTAATCAAGTTCTAACCATTTTGGACATCATTTATTTTATTTTATTTTTTAAGAGAACAAAGACAAACATGCATATAAAGATTTTTTTAAATTGTGATTTTTTTTTGTAGCAATTAATTGCAACTTGCCAGGAACTTCAAATGCAATTATAACTTGTGCAACTACTTACCAAGGTACTGAAGTGATTACATCAATAAAATTTGCAACGACTCCTCCATAGATTATGACTTAACCGCATCCCACTGCCACAAAAACATTAAGAAAGAGTACATGTAAAAAAACATCATAAGGATATATGTGATATGAATGGCCCTGAAGGATTGGCTTGAAGCAGAAAATGTTTTTGCGATTTGATATTATCATAT